>JAFEMH010006618.1:0-117816 GCA_022495995.1 Adenophora triphylla var. japonica
CAAGCTCCACTGGGGTATCTCAAGTTTAAATACAGGTAAAGACCAGTTTTCCCTGTTTATATGTTAAACGTCTGAGCCACAGTTCAAACATGCATGTTATGTTCCCTTAAGAAAATAACAAAATAAAAGAACAGCTAGAGAGAAAAGAACTCATGTTCCCATCCACAGAATAAGCATCATCTTTAGCTTTGGCATCAGTACCACTAGTCGAGCTTCTATTGTGCAACTAGAATTCTCTGTGCTCCTCTTTCTTACCATCATTACACAAGTTTTCTTTATCTTCAATACAGGGAATGAACTTTCTAACTTCTTTTCGCACCTTTTTTCAGACAAAGGTGACAGAAGATCTCGATGTCGCTTCTTCAATATGGATGGTGTGCCTGTGAAAGTCTTGGCTGAACTTTTCAGCAGTCTCTGGGCAGCCATCTCGTGAAGGAGAATCCCACAACCTCGTTGGACTAAAACAATTCATAGAAGTCATCATCAGCTGACGGATACCAAGAGGACTATACTCATGCTGCATGTCTTTACCAGGCTCTATTAGATCACAGCTGAAAAAGGGGATGTCCAAGCTTGGGAAACGAGGAGGTTCGTGAGATAGAGCTCCTGTATCCTGCTGTTTAGAAGGCAAAACAAGACTTTGGCCTACTGAAGGACATTTTTGGATATCATTAGCTTGTCCTGAACTAAAAGCATCAGCAGGAACTAGCTCTGAAGAATCCTTCGGTTGATCTCTTTCTTCTTGTGCACCCATAATATCTTGGCCATCAACGAACTGAAAATTACTAGAATTATTGGTATAATAAAATCCATCATGCGGAAATACAATGAACTCTTGGTTTCCCATTGACATATCATTATGCTTAGGCTCACCGGTGAAGGTACTCGTGCCTTCCCCAGGAGGAACTTGTCATGGAATGCATATAGATTGAGAGTAATATGATTGTGAAGTTGGAGATTCAGCAAGAGGTATCCGACAGTTTGGTGATTGGTAAAGCAACAAGTCTGCGGACCCATCTACTTTTATGCTGTTTGGACACTTGTAAATACTTTCGGAGGCAAATGAATCAGACCTTTCTTCAGGGTATATCAACCTTGAACACTCCTCTTCAGATATTAATATAATCTCTGGAACATCCAGACAATTGACAATGTTTGCCATGGAAGTAGAAGCACTTAAACCCACTGAAGTTTGTGATGGCAAGGATACCACTTCAAGTATTTGATTGACACCTACAGAATCCAATAGTCCTGATGATTGATGGCTCATGTAAGATTGGAGAAAACTCACTTTTCATTATTCACAACCTTCAAATATATAGTACAAGAGAGAGTCCTATTCTAATAAGGATATTGAATTTCCTATTCTAAACACAATACAAATATTTAGTTACCTAATCTAAATACATGAGAATATTGACAAGAATAATATAGAAGAAGTCAAACAAGTAACTTAGGAAACTTTAGGAGATGTTTCCTTAATACGCCCCCGCAAGCTGGACAATCCTTGGAGAAGACCAAGCTTGGAAATAAGTTGCTGGAAGCGGATACGGGGAAGCGGTTTTGTCAGAATATCAGCGAGCTGATCGTTGCCAGAGATGTGTTGCACACAGAGTGAGCCAGACTGAACTTGTTCACGAACAAAGTGGAATGAGAGAGCCACATGTTTCATCCGAGAGTGGAAGATTGGGTTTGCTGAATAAGTTGTAGCACCGAGGTTGGCACAATAAATAACTGGTGTAGAAGGGAGAGAAATCCTGAGCTCAGTAAGCAAGCTCCGAACCCAAGTAAGCTCAGCAGTGGTGTTAGCAATCGCACGAAATTCGGCCTCAGTAGCGGATCGGGCAAGGGCACCTTGTTTGTGGGAGGACCAAATAATCGGGTTGCGTCCAAGATAAACAAATAACCCAGAGGTGGACACAAAATCATCTTTGTCACCAGCCCAATCCGCATCACAGAAGGCATGAAGGGAGGGAGGGGACTTAAAGTAAATCTGGAGACCCAAGTGCATAGTGTCATGAAGGTAGCGGAGGAGCCTCTTGAAAGCAACCCAGTGAGGAGGTTGGGGATTTTGTATGAACTGAGCAAGCTTGTTTACTGAGAAGGCAATGTCAGGACGAGCGAAGGACAAGTACTGAAGACCACCAATAATAGCACGATAGGAAGTTGGTTCAATGGCGGGAGTGGTAGTGGACCTCATAAGAGGTGGTGATGTGACCATCGGGGTGGGGAGTGGTTTACAGTCAATCATGTTGGGACGGGCGAGAAGATCATAAATGTATTTTGTTTGGAAGAGAAGGATTCCATTATTGTTGGGGAAAATCTCAACACCCAAGAAGTATGACAGAGGACTGAGATCCTTGAGAGAGAAATGATTTGACAAGCTTGTGATGAATGACTGAAGGAGTGATGGTGGTGGTCCGGTGACAATGATGTCATCAACATAAACCAAAAGATAAATTGGGGATGGTGTTTTGTTGAGTATAAAGAGGGAGGAATCGGCTAGAGTGGGGTGAAAGTCATAGGTAGTGAGGTAGGTTTTGAGTTCTTGAAACCAAGCAAGCACGAGGGGCTTATTTAAGACCATAGATGACCTTGGAGAGATGACATACATGAGAGGGATTGGTGGAGTCCTCAAAACTGGGGAATTGTGTCATAAACACAGTTTCAAAGAGCGTACCTTGAAGAAAGGCGTTGTTGAAATCAAGCTGGCAAAGAGGCAAACGGTTAGTTGTGGCAAGAAAGAGAAGGAGCCTGACAGTAGCGGGTTTGACAACAGGACCAAAGGTTTCGGTGTAGTCAACACCGGGTTGTTGGTGAAAGCCCTTGGCAACAAGCCGAGCCTTGTATTTCTTAATTGTGTTGTCCGGATTGTACTTAATACGAAAAACCCATTTGCACCCGACAATGTTGTGAGCAGTGGCAGAGGGAACCAGATTCCAGGTGTTATTCCAAGTAAGGGCCTGAAATTTCTCAGTCATAGCATTACGCAAGTGTGGGATAGAGAGAGCTTGTTTGGTAGTGGTGGGAAGGCTTGTGGGTGAGGTGAGTAGGGATAGGTTGGCATACTTGGGGTTGGGTTTGGTAATTCCATGGGACAACCTGGTGGTGATAGTGCGGGTAGAAGGGGGAACGATGCTACTGGGTGGAGAGGGCGACCGCGCGGGTGAGGGGGGGCGATCGCGTAAAGTTTCTGGAAAGAGGGGGCGATCGCGCGATTCAGGGGGACGATCGCGCATAGTTACCAGAAGAAGGGGCGATCGCGCGGTTCTAGTGGGCGATCGCGCGGTTTTGCTGTTTGGGCGTGGGTTGGTTCAGGCTGGATGGAGGGAGATGGTTGGTTAGAAGGAGGGTTTGAAGGGGGTGGGTAGGGAGAGGAGTGGGGGAATGGGGTGGTGGTTGTACGGAGGGTGTAGTATTCAGAATGGGAAGGAATAGGGTGTGCCAGTCAGAGGGAGGGGGAGCGGAAGGGGTGGAGGTGAGGGAGTTGTAGGGGAATATGGATTCAACGAAACGGACATGGCGGGAGGTGTAGACCTGATGAGAGGTAGGGTCAAGGCAGAAATACACACTTTGCGTTGGCGAGTAACCAACAAAGATGCATGGTATGGACTTTGGGGCTAACTTGTGGGATGTACATGGGTGAAGCCAATGATAACAGAGGCATCCAAAGCTACATAATTTGGTGTTGTTTGGAGGGGAGCGAAATAGGCGAAGGTAAGGGAAATCATTGTTGAGGGTGGGGGTAGACATTCTGTTTATTATGTAGGTAGTAGTGGTGAGGGCATAGGGCCAGAAGGTAAGGGGTAGGTTGGCATGGGAAAGGAGGGTGAGACTCGTTTCAACAATGTGACGGTGACGACGTTCAGTATAACCATTATGTTCAGAGTGTGAGGGGGGGTAGTAAGATGGGTGATGCCGTTTTGAGCTAGAGTGGGTGTGAGTTTGAGGTATTCACCCCCATTGTCAAAGTAGACCTGAATGATGGGACGTTGGAAGTATTTTTTGACTAGTGTTTTGAAATGAAGGAAGGTGTTGTAAGTGTCAGATTTGTGTTTTAGGGGCTAGAACCAGATGTATTTGGTATAGTGGTCGACAAAAATGACATAGTATTTAAATTTGTCGAGGGAGTGAACGGGAGAGGTCCATACATCAGAAAAGATGAGGTCAAGTGGAGCATGCGAAATAAGAGAAGAATATGCAAAAGGCAGTTTGTGGCTTTTATTAATAAAAAGGGAATTACACTGAGATAAACCGGAAGAAATAGATAAACGAAACTTGCTACGTAATAAGCTAAGAATAGGGGGAGCGGGATGTCCTAATCTATGATGCCACAACTGCGAAGAAATAATGCTTGAATGAGCTTGAATGGGCGGAGGGTGCCAAATGTAGACGCCATCCTCAAGGGTTCCATGAAGAAGGGTTTGACTCGTAGCTTTGTCCTTAAGAAGGAAAGAGGAGTTGGAGAATTCAATGATGGCTTTATTGTCACGACAGAGTTGAGACACGGAGAGAATATTTCGAGTGATAAGAGGAACATGTAAGACATTATTAAAAACAAGGGCGGAGGAGGATGTGGAAAGAGAGAACAAACCTATGTGAGATATAGGAAGGGAGGAACCGTCTCCGATAATGAAGTCGTCACTGCCACTGTAGGGTGTATGAAGGGCAAGGTTGAAGAGGTTATTGGTGACGTGGTTGGTTGCACCACTGTCAATGAGCCATGAGGGAGGGGGAGGGGCATTGTGAAAGGCGGCGGAGTGGGCTTGGGTATTAGGGTTAGGGTTTTTGTTTTGGCGAGTGGGGGGAAGTTTACAGTGGGGTAGTCGCGTTTAAACTTGCGACATCGGGAGATGCCATGACCGATGTTGCGACAGTATTGACACGTACCCTTAAAAGGAAGAGGTGTGGGATTCGAGCTAGAGGAAGGGGAGGGGTTTGTGGTGCGGGAGGAGTTGCGGTTGGGGGGGGGTGGGCGAGCTTGGGCGGTGAAGGCGGTGGTGGGAAGGGGGTTTGAAGAAGTGGTTTGTTTGAGGGTGAGTTCATGTTGAATGAGTTTTTCATGTAGGACTTCGAAGGAGATGAGGTTGGATAGATTGATCAAGAAAAGGGGTTGGTCGGGTTTGGCGGCATTGGGGATGGTGGGGAGGAGCCGGCCATTGCTACTAGGGTGGGGGGGTGCCGAAAATTTCAAAAGTTTAGGGTTTCTAGGGTTTTGGATCTTACTTGCTCTGATACCATGTAAGATTGGAGAAAACTCACTTTTCATTAGTCACAACCTTCAAATATATAGTACAAGAGAGAGTCCTATTCTAATAAGGATATTGAATTTCCTATTCTAATCACAATACAAATATTTAGTTATCTAATCTAAATACATGAGAATATTGACAAGAATAATCTAGAAGAAGTTAAACAAGTAACTTAGGAAACTTTAGGAGATGTTTCCTTAATAGCTCAAATATAGAGAAGATAGATTTGGTAATTCATTTGAAGGGAGCTGCCAAATTTTACCTGAAAATCTATTGTCAATGTGATTAGAAGAACCACCCAATTCACAAGCTTCTGACTTTGTAAAACCAACTTTTTGGACAGATGCATAATAATTATCGGAACATGAAACTGGACTGGAGCTTGGATCTTTTCCATGACCTGATTCTTTCGCCAATTGGCATTCATCTTTTGTATGTCTAACAGAGTTCCCCATCTCATTTGTGGACTGTGAACAATCAACAAAAGTTGAACCTTGACTACATTCAGAAATTTCCTCTTTCAGAATACCATCATCACCACTGCACTCCTGCTGCACCCTTGAAGGAGTTGATTGGTTCGTGTGGCTGACATGAGGCACACCTTGGAACTGGGCAAGCAAGCCTGACGCCAAGTAGGAATCCAATTTCTTTTTCACAGAGCTGTTCCAATGGTTCTTGATAGAATTGTCTGTCCTGATTACCATAGAGGCCGAAATAAATTTCAGAAAAGAGACTCGTGAATATAGGTTTAACCAAAAAAAAAACAGAAATACAAATGATTAATATAAGAAGAGTTGAATGGAAAATCCATAAATACCAAGAGATATGTGTGACTTGAAGAAAAAAACCAGGATGCAAAAATTCTTTATATTAAGTTTGCAAATACAGTTTAAAATCAGTTCCGATACCATAAACTTCTCCATATTACCTATTAATGATTGTGCACACCTCCCAGGCAAGAACTTTGTCAACTCCGCCCATTTATTCCCATAGATTTGATGAGCACGAATCAGCGCCAATTCCTCTTCTTGTGTCCAAGCATCCTTGTTTATTGCAGGGTTAAGATGATTATGCCACCTGAAGGAAAATGCAACAAATATAAGCCGCAATAACAAAATGGATGACATGTTTTGTACTCAAGGTGGTTTCTGATCCAACAAAAAAAAGTTTCACGGAAAAACTACTTCTAAGAAATGGATCATGTAAAGGAACCTAATTATGGTGCATACTACTATTTTTTTTCAAAAGTTTTACGGAAAAAGTGCTTCTTTGTTTTTTTTCTCTAGCATCTTTCATTGAAGATTACATATGACAATTCATGTTAGCTGACCCCAAACCATTTTGGGACTAAGGCGTTATTGTTGTTGTTGTTGCTGTGATAAAAGAAACTCCATCTCGAAAAACATTCTCATTTAAAGTTCAAGGAGCTAAATGAATTCTCTGCGGTATCAGGTTTACAGACAATGTGGACAAGAGCACCATAATTCAGGGAGGTCCCTTGACTGAGATGAATAAAAAAAATTAGATGGGTTTGGAGTTACTGTTAGACGTTCTGATTCCAAAATTATACAGTTACTGGGACTCGGAAATTGCAGGGGTATATTATTCTTTTCACACCTTAAATCTGCAATTCCATGGGCTGAAGTGGTCTGGAGTGGTTATTCAATCCCCACATTTTCATGTATTGCTAGGTTAGCTTTCCATGACAGGCTTGCTACTAAAGCGAGATTATTGAAAATGAAGCTAATTCAAGAGGATAAATGTGTGTTTTTTGTCAGTCTTGCTCAGAGACTCGAAACCATCTCATCATTGAATGCAATATTTCAGCTAAGATTGTTAATGTTCTGATGAGCAGTATGAATTTAAATATTGGTTCAAAGAGGTTTTTGACTTGGCCACAGATATTTGTCTATACAAAGAAGAAGGAAAGTGCAATATATAAACTGAGAGCATCAACTTTCTGTGCAGCAACTTATGCAGTTTGGGACGGAATGCTGTAATTTTTTAAGCAAGAGAGTCCAGATAATGCTCGGATTTGTGTAAATGACCTTAAGATTAGATAGAAATCTTTTATTATTGGGAGGAATAGAATAGCTACAGGGGAAAGATCTAACACTATTTTGATTCTGTTTAAAGGGGTAAGCCCCTTAATTGCTGTATAGAAGTTTAAGTTTTGGGTATAAATATAGATTCAACTGTAAGCAATACTTAATCACATAACTCACGTGCACTATCTTGACATATCTCGGTTATTCCCCTGAAGATTGACGTGATGACATAATTTAGGGAGATATACATGTATTGTTACAGTAGATATATTTCAGTTTGTATAGGATATTATTTATAGCCCCATTGTAATAGGTCTCCTGTAGATACTTTGTGTATAAAGTAAACTAATGCAGTCCAGCAACTCTCATGTTGACAGTTAGAAATTTCCTTCACAGCGGTGTAGCTTTCTCTACCTTTCTTTCTCTTTGAACGTCTTATATGGTATGAGAGTCGCCGACATATGGTGGCATGATCACTTCCGTTGCTTCTACAGGGACCCTTTAGTTCTACGAGGTCCACTATCTCCTATCTTCTACAAAGTCCACGACTTCACGTGCTCGACCCTCAACCTTCTCTCCGGGTCACACGTGAGGGGGCATGTTAGACTATATATCCCACATCTCCTAAGGAACTAAACATGGACTGGTATCTAAACTTGAGGGGATACTGCCCTTATCACCGATTGATGGTTTAATAGTATCACACACTTTTTAGAAGCCATTGACGATACTACAGGTACCCCAAATAGTTCTTCTTCTACGACCTCTCAGATGTCGTCTCATACATCAATTCCCTACCCTTCAATCTGAATATATCAGTCTTATATCTTGGTCACTCCCACCTCACCAATGATAACTACTTGAACTGGAGCTCATTGCTATTCACGGTACTCACCACATTCACTCTCACCTCCTGCCTCACGTACACCACACCACCACCGGCTAAGCTCCCTGATAGCTCTTCCAAGCCCTTGTTACAGCTATTTAATCGCGCTTCCAGCTTGGTTTTGGCTGGATAAAAGCAACTGTCTCTCCCAAAGTTCTAGCCCGTATCAATCCCTACACCACGGCACCAAAAGCTTGGACTGTCCTTGAGAAAAGCTTCGGTAGTCGTTCCCGGGTTCACGTTCAAAAATTCAAAAATAGCCTCAATTCATTGTCCAAGAAACCGGACTTGTCAATTGATGACTATTTTAAGGAGTCTATCACCTCTCGAAATAACCGTCTGGCGGAGTCCTTGGATGATCTCCAAGATTTATTACTCCGGAAAGAGGACCTTCCATCCAAATTCTTTGCATCGTCTCTTAACCCAATTACCGCCTTGGTTGCAGCAAGTTCAACGCCGTTTATTCTCAGCTTGGGCGTGGTCGTGGCTCTTCTAAGGGTAAAGGAGGCCGCAACAATAATTGAGGACAAGGGGGTCAAGGCATACTACTGCCCACACTAAATTACAGCCCTTTTACTCCCAAACGAGATAAGTACCTATTTCGTCCCCGACCTATAGTCACTTTTTTGTTTTAGTCCGGAATATATATTTTTTTCGTTTTCCCCCTTAACCTCGTGTTTTTTGGTTGATGTCGTCCTTCCGTAACTCATCTGTCAATTTCTCCGTTAAAAATGCCCATGTGGCATGGTTACATCACCAAAATGCTGAGTTGGCCCTAAAAGTTGATAAAAATGGTTGAGGTGGAAGTACTAAGCGGTGGAAGTGTACAATACTAAACTATTGATCCCATAAAATAACTTTTTACTATTAATATTAAATAATAAAAATTAAAAAGACTATTTTCATTTATAAAATTTCTAATTATTTAATTGAAGTTATAATAATCTTATTTAAAATAACTTTTTAAGAATTACTCCATTAATTTTTCTCCCTTTTTTCCTCCAATAATTATTAATTGATGTTATAATAATTTTATTTGAAATTTCTACTTTCAATAATTTTTATTTTTACACCACCATAACCACTATCAAACACCACTTTGTGACCACCCTCAACCTACCGCCACCATCACTACCACTACCAAAGATCCGTCGCCACCATCCATCACAACCCTTCATACCAATGCACCCAACCACCACCACCAAACAACTGTCATCATCATCCATTAAAAACACCACCAAGCAAATCCTGCTAATAATATGCTACTCCTATTACTAAATCAACACATACACAACACCAAGTTCAATTCAAAAAAAAAAAAAAAAAAAGATTTTCCATATTCGGAACAAAAAACAAAGCACCTCGATCTGAACATAAAGAAAAATTCAATTTTTAAAAATATTGAAATAAAATCTCAGATCTGAAGGGAGGGAGGAGGCGGTAATGCGAGGGAAAGAGAGAGAGAGAGAAAGGGAGGCGATGAATTTGCAAATCGGTCGGCTTAGGAAGCAAACGGAGAGCAATTTGGCGATGACGGCGTTGCTTGCAATCGTCGGCAGGCAAAGGGAGGGAAGCGGATCGAGTTCAGGGATGACGGTCAGTGCGCAGAGGGAGAGGAGGGTGGAGTGTGGGACGCCTCGAGTGGAATTGGGTGGAAGGGAAAGGGGGAGATGAGGCAGCCCTTGTTTTTTTCCTCCTAATCTAGGTCAAGTTAGAGGAGGGGTAGGGAGGGTTAAAATAGGGGTCTCATTTGTAATATTGTTCTCCTTTTTCTTTTTCTCTTTTACGGTCACTAGTTTAGTAAATAGCATTTTCAACACTTATACTTCCATGTCAACAAAATTCATTATTGTTCAATGCCAACTAAGTGTTTTGGTGATGTAATCATGTCACAGGGGTATTTATAACGGAGAAATTGACGGATAATCGACGGAAGGACGACATCAACCAAGAAACACGAGGTTAAGGGGGAAACGAAAAAAAATACATTCCGGACTAAAATAAAAAGTGACTGTAGGTCAGGGATGAAATAGGTACTTATCTCACTCTCAAACCTTATCCACAGTCCTAAATTTCGTCCGGTAACCCACCTAAACCCTTCACCCCATATCGCCCACGTACAATCGGTCCCTGGGAGAGAAAGTTGTTACAAGCCCAATCATGCATCCCCTTATTGCCTTTACCGTGGTAATTATGTGTTATATGGTTACATCCTTCAAATTCCACTTACTGGATTACCCTAACATTGCCTTCCGCTCATGATCACTCTTATAGTACCAACACTTCCTCTATGGCTTTGGCATATGTAGTAGATTCAGGAGCAACAAACCACATGACATCTTCCACTCGGGGTCTCTCTCATATCTCTCCCTGTACAGGTACCGACACAGTCACAATTATTGCCAATGATAATAGTATTCCCATCTCTTTTACCGGTCAATCTTCCTTTACTCATCGTAATAGAAATTTTATTCTCAATAATGTTTTATGCATTTCAAGTATAGTACGTATGAATCTTTGATTTCTTTTCGCCGTTTTTCTCTCGGTAATAATTGTTTATTTGAAATTGATGGATTTGATTTTCATGCGAAGGACAATATCACGAAGTAGATTATTTTTTCTTGCAGTAGCTTGAACAGTCTCTACACCCTTCAATTCGACTTCGTTGCTCGGATCAATACCTTGACTCTTATTGGTGAGCGCGAGTCTTCTTCCACTTGGCATGATCGTCTCGGTCACATGTAGTCTGATGTTTTCAAGTCTTTAGTTAATAAAATCCACATTCCTGTTAGTGGATATGTGTCTCAGTCTATGTGTCATATTTGTCCTCTAGGCAATTCTAGGAGTTTACCATTTGTTACTATAGATTTCAATTCTTCTGTACCACTTGCTTTACTTCATTTGTTCCCATGTAACTTCAAATCAAGGATTTCGGTATTATTTAAGTATTGTGGATGATTTTTCTCATTATGTGTGGTTATTTCCATTATACCGCAAATTTGAGTGCTTGATGTCTTTTCTACTTTCAAACTTCAAGCAGAAAATCAATTAAGTCGTAAAATATTTGATGTTCATGCTATCAAAATTGTCCAAACTGATGGGATGAATTCATGAATAGACAATTTACGGTATCATGAAGTAGATTATTTTTTCTTGCAGTAGCTTGAACGGTCTCTACACCCTTTAATTCGACTTCGTTGCTCGGATCAATACCTTGATTGGCATGCTCGCCAGTCGTAAAATATTTGATGTTCATGCTATCGAAATTGTCCAAACTGATGGGATGAATTCATGAATAGACAATTTACGGTATTTCTCAAAAACCATGGCATTAGACACCAATCCTCTTGACCCCACACCCCTCAACAAAATGGGACATATGAATGGGAAACATCAACATTTAGTTACCATGGGCCTTTGCTACCCAATCCAGCGGTGTTTCTCATAAATAGATTGTCTACGAGACAATTAGGTTATACCTCTTCCTTTCAAACATTGCTTAAACGTGTTCCGAATTAAGATATTCTCAAGACTTTTGGTTGCTTGTGTTTTCGCGCCTAGTTTCATATATCTGTCACAAGTTAATACCTAAATCTACATTGTGTGTGTTTCATGGGTGTGACGATTTTCGTAAAGGGTGTTGATGCTTGGACCAATCCACAGGAAAAATATATGTAACCAGACTTGTAAATTTTTTTGAGGATTTTTTTCCTATGCCCTAGACTTCTACAGGTACATCTCTTGGACCAGAATTGCATCCCTTGCTGATGGATATAATCCTCGTGTAATAAAAATTTCTTGCAAGTGTACAAGTTACCGAAGTAGCAATATACAAAAATTAGGGTCGAACCACAGAGATTTGTGTGTGAACAATTTGGTTTAGTTAGTGTAAAAAGTAACAAGGGGGGTGATTTGATTGATTAAACTAGAATAACAAAGAAATTAAACTAATGAAAATAAAACAGATATTGAGATCAGGATCGACAAGGATTCACGAATTGGGTTTCACAACTATCTCCTTCCTATGCTGATTTATAAAAACAATTACTAATCTTGTTCAAGAAATTGTTCACTTTAATAAGAATTGGGACGGTTAGATGGCCAGGTTACAACCCCATTATTACTTCGATGTGATGTTTTCCGCAAGGTCTACAAAACATACAAGTAATACATTAAAAACCAAGGAACAAACGATTTTAGATCCTTTTGATTTCCGCAAGGTCTTCAATTAGATATATTCAATGGAATCTAAGTCAATGTAAAAACTTTTCACGCAAGTGCAATAATTTAAACCCTAATAATTTAAAGACCAACAATATCAATCTATATTGTTGAAGTCTAAAAACGAAATAAGTAAATTCCATTGAACAAGAACAAGAAAAGTGTGGGAAGAATTAAAACATTGCTAGCATAGGAATTTAATAGTCGTTACATCCAATCTGCGAAAAAGGAATTTAGCTACTCATAATCCGAATAATTACAAGAATAAAATCAGAAATCATAAACCTCGAATCGGATCTCGGAACAACGAAATATTGTTGCTCTGTTCCGGAAAATAAAGCATTAAGCATACAAAAAAGAATATCACAAAAACCAATTCCTGTTTTCTATAAACACCTAGGTTACAAACGTGTGAGACACAGCCGTTCAATCCAGTCCCAATTCGCCATAATCTGGCCACAAAGCGCCCCCCGATCCGTCCGCAGTCCGCCTGGCCACCACTTGGGCGGTCGCCCATTTCTCCCCCGGCGTCGCCCATTCGTACAGCAACTTGTGGTTTTTGAGATTCCTTTGCGGGCGGTCGTCCAGCTGCTCACCGGCGGTCGCTCGCTTCTTCAGCGTCCAAAATGCGGCTGGGGCTGATTGATGCGGCCAAGGCTTCCTTTCATAGCCATCAGCAGCCTGCTTTTACACAGTATTGCAATTTAGCCCCTGAACTTATAAACAAGCATGCAACCTCCATTTTCTGGTAAATTTCACATCAATCCCTGCACTTTCAAGACACTATCAAAACACATTAAATTCTCAAGGTTTCGAACAGAAAATAAGCTTAGGAACATATCTTTTGGATGGGTAAAACAACATCCATCAAATATCCCCAAACTTACCTTTTGCTCGTCCTCGAGTAAAACAAAAGAACTAAACAAAAACAAAACTACCCTAACAATTAAAACAATCAACAAAAATTATTTTTGATATGTTCTCAATATATACAAGGATGTCGGCCAAACAAGTCTCAGATCCTCACATAATATGCTAAACAAGTGCCAATAAGAAAATGCAATTACAATTACATTAATGCATCTAACCCACAATTTTCCACCTCGGCCCGAATGATGAATGAAATATGGGAGATCATGATCAACAAGATAAGATTGTTTATAGGTTCACTAACTCACGCCCTACATTACATTACAGATGACATACGATTCAATTTACAAGGATACTCATATGCATGATTACACACTTGTCAACCCGATTACTCAACATTGAACAAAAATTATGGCTTCAAGATAAGTCCACAACAATTGTGGGGCCAGGTTCACGGGTACAAACGAAGGAATGGACATACAAATACAAGAATGTGAAACTAAAAGTCTTCAATTGCATGTTACTTCTTCCTGAATTTCAGCTTTCCACTCACCTTTGTTTCCCCAATGCCTCAACCCCCAAACTAGAACTTTCTTTATACTTTATACATGTGGGGTTGAAAGCATTCCCTCACTCAATATAGGTCACTTATCAATCATACTTCACATAAATAGGGGGCAATTGGAATTTCAAAATTTTTTTTTATGCCCCCTTTTATACAATACATATCAATTTCACAATTTTTGACCTTCCCCACTCATTCCCTTAATTTTCCTATGTAACCCCCAAACTTATCTTTTCTAATTTCACATTCTTGCAAATGTAGGATAAACATATTCTAGGTGTCAAGGGTTATGGAGTAAGCATCAAATAAAGGTGAATGATGGTCTAGATGTTCCATTCTTTCTAAAAGGCTCAAAGTGGGATCAAGTAACAATTCATATATACACAGTGACAAGAAAGTCGAAGGCTCACAAGAGGGTTGTCATAGAAATAAAAAACATAAATATCAAGTAATCTATTGATGTGTTATTGACAAGCGTGCAACCATGTTCTAAGAACCCCGAGAATGTCAAAGTAAACCCATAAAGGACACCTAAATTAATGACCATGATCAAGAAATATGATGGAAGTAAATGGTGGTGCAATTGTGTTTTACATGTATTAATGCAATTCTAATTAACAAATTTAAATTGGCAAAAACTAGCACAAATCAATAACAATCCCTCAAATCATCACCGACATTGGTAAACTTCCTAAAATATAATGAGAACAAAATTTTCAAATTTTTCATAAAAACCAAAAGATATCTACCCCCAAACTCAAAACATGCTATGTCCTCATAGCAACGAGAACAAAAATATGCCTTGAGTTCAAAGGAAATATGACACAACAAAACAAATAAAACAAAGCAAATAAACTTACCACCTTGGGTTGCCTCCCTAATTAGCGCATTTGGTTAAGGTCGTTAGCCCGACCATTGCTCCCAATTACATGGGATTTGAGGTGGCCACATTCTCTTTGGCCTTAGCTTTCCTTCCCTTGGCCCACCTAGCACATTCCCGGACACAAACGCCCACAACTTTCCACACAAACTTACCCTTCTCTACAAGCTCGGGTGGAGCCCAAGGGATTTTCGGAACCTTTTTCTTTTTCATTTTCTTTTCCTTCATTTTCTTCTTCTTGGAGACCTCTCCCCCAAACTCATTCGCTGCCTTATTCTTATTACAATCAATCAACTCATCTTCCTCCACAACATCATAAGATCTGTTATCCTGAACACACATCTTAGCAAAGAAAGTGTTAGAAATATCAAGAAAATAGCATTCTTCAATTTTAGCACATGAGTCAATGGTGTCAGATTTTAGAGGGAAGAAAGATTTTAATGGGGACACCGACCCCTTGTGGGATCGGCCTAGGGGGTGATACGGGCCATCACAAGAACTAAAATTGTCGGCCTTGTTTTTCACGGCACACAAGTGGGAACCCACACTATCCCTAGATTTCTCACCGTCATTCAACAACACTTCACAATCATCACTCTTACTAACATGCCATAAATGCTCATTCACTTCTACCCTATCAATGAAATGACAAGAACTGTCATCATCCATAGGGTGTTGCATGGCATCAAACACAGATATGTCAATTTTTTCACCAGCTACAGTCATAGAAACCATCTCCCACATTAATTATAGAGTTAGTCGTCGCCATGAAAGGTATCCCAAGAAATATGGGTGAATCACGGCACTTCCTTCACTTCTTGGCATCTCAAGTACCACAAAATCAACAGGCACAATGATTGAATTTACCTGAACTAAAACATCCTCCACAATGCCCACAGGTCGTTTAATGGACCGATTCGCAAGTTGTAGGGCTATTGGGGTGGGTTTAATTCGGGTAAACCCAACTCCTTATACAAATAATAGGGCAGCAAATTAATGCTAGCTCCAAGATCCAACATAGCTTTCACCTTCTTGGACTCCCCCATAGTAATAGAAATAAGAAAGCTTCCGGGATCATTCAATTTGGGTTGAAGACTATGTTGTACCACAGCACTATCATTCTCACTCATCAACACTTTCTCATTAGTACCATGCCTATGTTTCTTGGAATTTAATTCTTTGAAAAACTTGGAATAAGCAGGAATATTTTTTATCACGTTAAGTAAAGGGATATTGATGTTCACCTTAGAAATATGTCCATCAAATCCAACATTTGCTTATCCAATTTATGTCTTATAAACCTTTCGGGAAACGGTACGAGAGGTACAAATGGCTTGGGAGCTGGAGAATCAACTTTAGAATTTTCCCCCAACTCATTTGTACTCTTTTCACTCACATCATTATTACTATCTACAACAGGAGAGGAAGGAGAAGATGAAGACGAATTTACCTCACTACCTACCTGTTAGCCATTTCGGAGGGTGATAATGGCCTTTGCTTGATGTGGTTGGCTCGGAAAGGTCCCGGGCTTATGACCTTGTAGAGCTTCAGCCAATTGCCCTATTTGGGTCTCGATCTTTTTCATGGCTGCATCCTGATTATTGGCCAGTTGTTGGTGGTCAGCCTTCATTCGATCCATAGCCTCTTCCCAAGGCTCTTTCTTTCTCTCATATGGTCCCGGTTGTGGTGGAGGATGGAGAGGCGTATTCTGCTATTAATTGCCTCCCCAAGAAAAATTATGGTGCTTCCCCCACCCAGGATTGTATGTCTGAGAGAATGAATTGTTCTGTGGGAACCTCTGCATATATGCCTGCATCAGTTGTACCTGCTCAGAATCATACAAAGAGGGACTAGTGGTGGGGCAAATTTCATAGGAATGAGTGTTAGAACCAAAAGTAACACAACCATCATGTGCTACATTACCAACAAATGACACATTAGATGCAACATTAGAAGTACTACTCATGGCCAACTTATCAAATTTTTTATTTAGAAGTGCAAATTGTTTTGTGATCTCATCACTCATCCCTATTCCATTCACACTATTTGTTTTACCCCTTGACCCCTTTTATTGAGAATTAGATGCTAGCCTCTCAAATAAGGCTTGGGTCTCCGCATTTTTGGCTCCTAAAGAATCTCCGGCTGCATTGTCAACCATGGCCTGATCAGCTCGTGTCAACCCACCATAAAAAGTTTGATGCAATAAAGGTTGAGAAAAATTATGGTGGGGACACTGCACCAAAAGCATTTTAAACCTGTCCCCTGCTTCATGAAATGCCTCAAATGAGTCTTGTGTGAACCCTATGATTTTCTGTTTAAAAGTGGCTAACGTAGCATGTGGGAAGTATTTTCTCAAAAATATATCATGTAATTCATCCCAAGTATTAATGCTCCTAGGTGGGAGCAACATTAACCACTTCTTAGCATTGTCTCTCAAAGCAAAGGGAACACACTTAAGTCTTAGGTGCTCATCGGTCACACCCTCTCTCAATGAAAATCCTGACACTATCATCATATATTTCCTCAAGAAATTCAAAGAGTCCTCAGATATGGGAGGCCATGAAATTGAGGGATCATGTTAAAAAGAGGGCCTTTGACCTCATAGCTTTTTGTTGCATCAGTTAATACAATGCACGACACAGATGTGTCAACCCTAGGCCTAGAGAAAGTATCCATAGTGGGCGCTTGCAATGCCATTTCAAATTTAAATTCTTCTTCCTCGGTGGAAGATCTAATTCACTCAAAGTTACCTCTGTCTCGGTGACAGAAGTTTCAGAATCAATTTCATACGCTTGAGTAAAGGGAATGCCTCTCTCAACATTGTCTATATCGTCGTTCAAAGGAACCAACTCAGGATCCAATGAACGGCGACCAAACATACACCGACTAAACGAACTTGTTCAAATCACAATAAATTCCCGGCAACGACGCTAAAAACTTGATGGATAAAATCCTCGTGTAATAAAAATTTCTTGCAAGTGTACAAGTTACCCAAGTAGCAATATACAAAAGTAAGGGTCGAACCACTGAGATTTGTGTGAACAATTTGGTTTAGTTAGTGTAAAAATTAACAAGGGGGGTTTGATTTGATTGATTAAACTCGAATAACAAAGAAATTAAACTAATGAAAATAAAACAGATATTGAGATCAGGATTGACAAGGATTCACGGATTGAGTTTCACAACTATCTCCTTCCTATACTGATTTATAAAAACAATTACTAATCTTGTTCAAGAAATTGTTCACTTTAATAAGAGTTGGGACGGTTAGATGGCCGGGTTACAACCCTATTATTACTTCGATGTGATATTTTCCGCAAGGTCTACAAAACATACAAGTAATACATTAAAAATCGAGGAACAAATGATTTTAGATCCTTTTGATTTTCGCAAGGTATTCAATTAGATCTATTCAATGGAATCTAGGTCAATGTAAAAACTATTCACGCAAGTGCAATAATTTAAAGACCAACATTATCAATCTATATTGTTGAAGTCTAAAAACGAAATAAGCAAATTCCATTGAACAAGAACAAGAAAAGTGTGGGAATAATTAAAACATTGCTAGCATAGGAATTCAATAGCTGTTACATCCAATCCGCGAAAAAGGAATTTAGCTACTCATAATCCGAATAATTACAAGAATAAAATCAGAAATCATAAACCTCGAATCGGATCTTGGAACGGAATATTGTTGCTCTGTTCCGGAAAATAAAGCATTAAGCATACAAAAAAGAATATCACAAAAACCAATTCCTGTTTTCTATAAACACCTAGGTTACAAACGCGTGAGACACAGCCGTTCAATCCAGGCCCAATTAGCCATAATCCGGCCGTAAAGCGCCCCTCGATCCGCTCGGCCACCACTTGGGCGGTTGCCCATTTCTCCCCGGGCGGTTAACCCGCTCGTACAGCAACTTGTGGCTTTTGAGATTCCTTTGCGGGCGGTGGATCAGCTCCTCACCGGCAGTCGCTCGCTTCTTCAGCATCCAAAATGCGGCTAGGGCTGATTGATGCGACCAAGGCTTTCTTTCATTTCCATCGGCAGCCCTTGCTTTTACACATTATTGCAATTTAGCTCCTGAACTTATAAACAAGCATGCAACCTCCATTTTCTGGTAAATTTCACATCAACCCCTGCACTTTCAAGACACTAACAAAACACATTAAATTCCCAAGGTTTCGAACAAAAAATAAGCTTAGGAACATTTCTTTTGGATGAGTAAAACCACATCCATCACTTGCCAAGTTCATTGGTTGCTGATCCAGCTATGCATGGGAACCTTTGCCGAGCCTACCTAGCCCAAGTCTTGGCCCAAGCTAAGCTCCACCCCAGATCAGGTTCTCACTTTTGGGTCACACACTCCGTCCTGCCCGTCACGAGTGGGCAGGCGGCCGGCTATCTTCTCGACAGTCCAGCGTTGTTCCTGCTGGCTCTTCTAACCCAAGGCAGCCACCTTCTCAACGGGCTACTAATCCAGCAACCTCCTTCCGTCCTGGCCCAGGTCAGCAGGCCACTTCTACCCAGAAGCCTATCTGTGCGGCTCATTCTACTCCTACTACTCCCCAGCGGCCATGTTTAATAACAATTCAGTTCCTTGTACTCTTGGGGACTCCCCTCTCATATGTCCACCAGTCCAAGGTTATAGACAGGTCAAACAATTGTATGAGCGGCATCCCCTTACTTTTACTGAGGCACTCTCTGCTGCTCTTCCGGATTCAATTGAGTTTGAACCTCGCACTCTCGGACAAACCGCTCCATACACTCATTGGTTTCAACGACTACATGATTTTCTCCTCTCTAATTTGCTTCTTCAATAGCAAGTCGGATAGCTCACTGTTTATCCGCCGCTCCAGATCTTCCATTGTGGCCATCTTAGTCTATGTTGATGATTTTATCGTCATTAGATTCCCCACTACTAAGTATCTCATGTCAGATCGTATTTGTGAAACTTTTGAGAGTCGTCGCCTCAAACCACTAGGTTTCTTCCTTTGAGACTCATCGTTCCGACTCCTCCCTCATCTTTAGTCAATCGTGGTACGCTTCTGAACTACTTCGGAAATTTAAACGGGATGGTTGCAAGCTCACTACTGCTCCGCTTATTTCCGGCTCTCATCTGTGCCCACATGATGGTGATCGAATCTCTGATGTCACTTTGTATCGAAGCATGGTTGGTAGACTTCAGTACTTGACACTCACGAGTCCTGACATCACGTTTGCGTATGTCAATTTATGCATTCTCCTTGGACCTCACTTAATTGCCGTAAAGAGAATACTTCGGTAGAATAAGGGTACCATTTATATGGGGCTTCAATTTTCTCGATCCAATGACACATCCTAGCGGGCTTATTACGACTCAGATTGGGCCAGGTCTCCTGCGGACAGACAATCAACCACGGGCTCTTGCATCTTTATAGGTCCCAACCTGGTATCATGGACGGCCATGAAACAAACTATGGTTGCTCGTTCAAGTAGTGAAGCCGAGTATCATGTCCTTGCCACCACTGCTGCTGAACTTCGATGGTTCTCGTTTCTCGATAGGGAACTCAGCTTATTCCTTGCATCTCCACAACTTAATTGTGATAATCTGTCTGCTCTACATATGGCTCGCAATCCAGTTTTTCTTGCTCTCACACCGGCATGTTGAGATAGATCTTCAATTCGTTAGAGATTTACATCAACGTGGTTTCTTGTGTCTATGCTATGTTTTACATTCAATCAACTTGTTGACTTGCTCACAAAGGGTCTTGCGGATCCTCGCCGGAGTTTCTTGTCGGACAAGCTGCAGCTTGAACCCATGCCGCTTAGCTTGAGGGGGTGTAAGCAATACTTAATCTCCACGCATAACTTTCTTGCGCTATCTTGGCATATCTCGATTATTCCTTAGAAGATTGACGTGATCACTTATTTTAGGGAGATATATACGTGTATTGTTATAGTAGATATATTCCAGTTTGTATAGGATACTAATCCTAATATTGTCCCATTGTAATAGGTCTCATGGAAATACTTTGTGTATAAAGTAATCTAATGCAGTCCAGCAACTCTCACGTTGAAAGTTAGAAATTTCCTTCACATCCGTGCAGCTATATGTACCTTTCTTTTTCTTTGCACGTCTCATATCACCTTCCTAAAAAAAATTGGGGAATCACAATTCACAACCCAGCAGGTTGATGAGAAGAAGAAAACCATAACTTCTAAAGCATCTTTGCATTAACATACCTAAAAGGGCAAAATAAGAACGAAACATATTGTGCCCCAGCATTATGGTCATATCTGGAAAACATACTGAGGATAACAAAGCAGCTTCTTCAACAGTTTATTCAGCAGCAGAGTTTAACTGTTGGCTTGCTGAATTGCTATCACGCTGGCATATGGTTCAAGTGATGAGTTTCTAAGTGAAGTATTCCCACCACAAAAGAATGGTTTTCAACTAATAATAGCAGCTACAGAACACATATTGAAAGTAGACCCTACTCCAGTTCAGGAACACAATTCCAGGAAATTTGTGAATTTGCACTTTTATTCAAATGTCCAAATAGCAGTTTGAGAAAGTTTGTAGCTTAAAGACCGCATGAAACTATGAATACATCATAAAGTTTATAGAGATGCTAAAGTTTTCCACAATCATACCTCTCGCGACACTGCTTGCCAATGCGTCCAGGTAGATGTTGAGCAATGGCTGACCATTTTTTAGCCCCATACTGCTTTACTAACTGAACAATTATTTCATCCTCCTGTATCCATAATTTTTGATATAATTAGAGGATATGTGAACCCAGAATATATACATATACAAGGATAGATTAACTCAGGAAATCATTCTCAAAAGGAGAGCAAAAATGACATTGTCTCACCTCTCTAGACCAAGGACCTTTGACCAGTTCTGGGTTTAAAACTTTCTGCCACCTGTGTAAGCACTGAACATCCGTACGATCCTTGAAACATTCCGCTGCATTTATCGTAGTATAATATTATAATAACTTCATGGCTTTATTTTACAAAGACAGACACAAACCACTATAGAGAAAATCCACAAATAATTGCTATAACAGTATGTTTCAGAGTGAGATAGACTTCTCACTGGACCATATTAAAATAGAAATCACAGCATACGACAGAGAGGACGATAAGGACAAGGCAGTGGATGTCGGATAGTGTTGCTGTGATCGCGCTCTTAATGTACCATGTTAATACAAGTTGCATGAATTAAAGACCAAGAAAGAAGCAAAAAGAATGCCTCTGATTGTGTTTGACTGGGAACAGGACATAAGCATATTGGGCTCTTTCCAAGGTTCGAGTACGAAAACGGAAGTAGATATGCGGTAGGCACTAGGTAGTATAAGAAGAATGGTCTCTGTCAAAACCTAATGAAGCAGTCAAATTTATCAAGTTGATTACTTAAAGAAATGGTTATATACAAAGATATGTACTCCCTCCGTCCCACTCATAGTTGTTAAAGGCGAAAAGCGAGAGGCGGGCGAGAGGTTCCTAGAAAAGGCGAATGGCAAGGCAGTTGAAAGGCAGCCGAAAGGCGAGCAAGGCGGTAAAATAGAACAAAAAGACTAGTACAATAATATATATGTAAAATATACTAAACAAAGCTTAAACATGTTAAGAACAAGAACTTTTGCATTAAATAAAGGTCACAATGTCACATGTAATAGCAATTTAACAAAATTAAAACACCCCAAAAGTGAGAATTATAAGACAAAAAACATATTTGATGTTCAAATCAGTAAACGAGTAGTCATTTAAAAGGGTGAAAATAAGTGAATTCAAATATATAATTTCAAACATATGATTTCATACCTAGAGATGAACATAAGATATAGTTAAAACTTCAAAACGACAAACGACAAAAAGAGACTCATAGTAAACAGAAAAAAAAAAAAAGTAAATTAGTAAACATAATAAAATTTGCAAAACTCCCTTTAAAAGTTTGAGTAAAGCAAGCTTTTGGTAGTGTTTTTGTCGCACTTCTTTGTCGTCGTTCTAATTCGTTATTTATCACTTGTTTTCTTTTGATCGCTAGAGAGAAATTACGGATATCTTTCTTTCTCATGCGCGACACAAGCTATCTTTACCACGTGTTTACTCAAAAGAACACATTTTAAGTTAAAATATTAAAACTAAAATTCAAAATGGCCTAGTTTAACATTACATATACACCTATTGTGCCTTTTGACACAAACTCCTCACGCCTCTCGCCATAACCAAGAAAGGCCTCGCCTGACCAAGAAGGCGCATAATAGCCCGCCACAAAATCAAAAGGCAGTTGACCCCTAAAGGTGCCAAAAGGCGAGGCGGGCGAGAGAGGCGCTAGCCTTTCGCAACTATGGTCCCACTACAAACTACACACATTCCTCATATGACGTCCCACTATAAACTACACACTTCCTAAAATGTAAACGTTTTATTACTTTTATATTTATGAGACCCACATGTCATACTCACGGCAACAATTCAGTTATTATTTCCTACCCCACTTGCTTTTTGCTACCTCACTTTTCATACTCACAACACCTATTCCACTAACACTTTTGTTTAATTCCCGTGCAAATAGTAAGTGTGTATATTGTAGTGGGACAGAGGGAGTATATGTTGAGTTACACGATGTTATATGTTGAGTTACAAGATGTTAAACAACTATAACAAATGCTGAATACATTGATAAAGAAAACACGACTAATCCTCATTAGAAGATAAATGGAATCTATATCCAACCTACTTGGAATCAGATACAGAAATCCTACTCCGTCGCATTTAGCTCCATCTTGGACACAAAGATCAGACTAGATTTTGTGATCTTCAATCTGACCAACAGAACCCTCCTAACTCATTTGAGATTTTACCAGCAGAGTGAAGGATAGGTAAATATGGGACTGATTATTGGTTGAAACTAGAGTCATGTCCAACTCTAGATTGGAAGAATGAAAAACATAAAAAAACTCAAATCAGTTAAGCCATACAGCTATCTCCCATTGTCGAGGCTTGAAACTAGCAAAAGAATACAACGCTAGGCATAATAGATAAAATGATCAATTCATATGAAGAATATATGTACATATTACAAAATAACAATGATTACATCATAAGAATTTTTAAAACTGATTCTCATAAGGATAATTAAGCAGATTAAGTTCGCGATCTAAACCTGCTGTGCAATATGACCTGCAAGTACCACGTCGACACGTAGTGCACCCAGGGCATCTTCAGTCCTCACCATACCCCACTCACTGGAGCATCCCGCGCATATATATGCAAGTGTTGGAAGGACAAGACAAAAGCACCACCGATGAATGCACAAAGACAAATGCATCTTTTGTGCAAGGTTTGTTGACTTTGTTCCTTACATTTAGGATCAGCAGAGTTGCAGACTGGAGTGTGAAGTGTAAAGCTCAGCCACATGGCCGGATCATATCAGTGCATGTACACTGTTTACTGTGTCATACAGACTGCATATGTGTTGTGCAATCACACCGGAAGCCAATTGACAAAAACTAAGAACACACAAGCAATCAAGAGAAAATAGATGGAAGAATCGATTGGGGTTTGAATCACGTTTTTGTATTATATTTGTGCAATTTATCTCTCCTGTTACAAAAGGATTACAAGCATATATATATGCCACAAAACCCTAGCCCAACATAGATTAGGAAACAATACAAAAGCCCGTGAAACAAGCCCCCCGGCTGGCCTTGAGGCGCCCGCCTCAAGGCATCCCATGCGGCCGCCTGACGCTACCACAAACCAGGCCTCACATTCGGCCTCCCAGGCGCCCGCCAAGCCAAGAACCAAGCGCCCGCCTCAAAGAAGCCACGCCAAATCCAACCTTCTGCCGCCGAGGCGGCCGCACATATTTCTCACAGGCGTCCGCATCAAACCAGGTTGCCAAGGCCAAACTCTCTGATCTCCATGCGCCCGCCTAAGCCTAGGTGAGGCGCACGCCTCAACCCCAGAATGTCGAGCCACATCCTACAATCTCCACCTTGGCGAGCATTCACCCGATCCAACCAAAGATACAAGGAACCAGCTCGAACCTCCCCATCTCTAACAGCTAGAAATGTACAACAAGTCCAAACAGTGCTTGAACTTGTCAGTGGTAACCGGCTTCGTCAACATCTCCGCAGCATTCTCCGTAGTGTGAACCTTCTCTAGCACAACCTCACCCATATCGATCAACTCCCGAATTTTGTGGAACCGAACATCAATGTGCTTCGACCGTTGATGATAAATGTGATTCTTCGCTAGAAATATTGCGCTTTGACTGTCACAAAGCAACTTCACTCCACCTTGCTCAATGCCCAACTCGTTGACCAAACCCCGAAGCCATAAGGCCTCCTTTGCAGCTTCAACCGCTGCCATATACTCCGCTTCCGTTGTAGACAATGCAATGATCGACTGAATCATAGATCTCCAACATATGAGTCCACCACCAAGAGTAAACGCATAACCCGTAGTCGACCTTCTCCGATCCAAGTCACCCGCATAATCTGAATCAACATACCCCACAACAGAAAGCTCCTCACTCTTACCTCCAAACATGATTCCGTAATTCATAGTACCCTTCAAATATCTGAGAATCCACTTGACTGCTTCCCAATGCTGTTTACCCGGATTCGCCATATACTTGCTAACCACACTAATGGTTTGCGCCAAATCTGGCCTTGTACAAACCATGGCATACATGAGACATCCCACTGCGCTTGCATAGGGAACCTTTGACATCCTCTGAATCTCTTCAGTCGAACTCAGGGAATCTGAGGCAGATAAATTAAAATGACTCGCCAATGGTGTCTTCATAGGTTTTGCATCCCGCATATTGAACCTCTCCAACACCTTCTCCACATAGCCGACTTGAAACAACCACAATCTCCTAGATTTCCTGTCTCGGCGAATCTCCATCCCAAGAATCTTCTTGGCTTCCCCCAAATCCTTCATGTCAAACTCTCTACTCAACAAGGCCTTCAACTGATTGACCTCGTTCTTACTCTTACCCGCGATAAGCATATCATCCACATACAGTAACAGAAAAATAAAAGAACCATCATCAAGGCTCCTCACATAAACGTAGCAATCATACTCACAATGCTTGTAGCCAATACGTACCATGTAGGAGTTAAACCTCGTATACCACTGCCTTGGAGACTGCTTCAGCCCATAAAGTGACTTCTTCAATCTACAAACCAAACGCTCCTGCCCGGGCTCCGTGAACCCATGTCGTTGCTCCATGAAAATCTGCTCATCCAACTCACCATGTAGAAACGCAGTTTTCACATCCATCTGCTCCAACACCAAATCATAGTGCGCTACAAGTCCCAACACAATTCGAATGGAAGTATGTCTCACAACAGGCGAAAAAATCTCATTATAATCCACCCCCTCTCGCTGCGAATACCCCTTTGCTACCAAACGAGCCTTGAACTTTTCCCCCTCTTTTTCTGATACTGCCTCCTTGCGCTTGAAAACCCACTTGCAACCAATAGCACGCTTCCCTTTAGGAAGCTCCACCAAATCACATGTATCGTTCTTGTACAAAGACTCCATCTCCTCCACCATAGCAGTTACCTACTTATCCTTTTCCGGACTGTTTATAGCATCCTTAAAAGTATCAGGATCTCCACTGCTAACAGCAAGAACATACGAAGCCATGTCTTCGAACCCATATCTGACCGGTGGCTTGATTACCCTCTTAGGTCTCCCAACTGAAGTACTAGCCACTTCTTGTGTAGGTGCCTCTGACTCCGGAAGAGTGAGATCCGCATCAGTATCCTCCTCACGTAGCTCCACCTCAATAACTTGCTTCTCGCCCTCTTTGCTTTCTGGCACTTTCTCCTTATCATCATGAGTACACTTCAACATAGCCTTTTCATCAAAGACTACATCCCTACTGATCACCACCTTACTTGACTTGGGATCCCAAAACTTGTATCCTTTCACGCCTGTTTCATACCCGAGAAAGACACACTGTTTTGACTTTGGGTCAAGCTTCGACCGCTCTTCACCAGGAATATGCACATAGGATGGACACCCAAACACCCAGAAATCGGTGAAGTCTACCTCATTACCCGTCCATACCTTCTCCGAAAACCTGTTATCCAAAGAGACTCTAGGTGATCTGTTAATCAAGAAACATGCCATACTCACCGCATCAGCCCAAAAGTTCTTCGCCAACCCCGCATTGAATCGTAGACACCTAGCCCTTTCCGCAATAGTTCTGTTCATCCTCTCAACCACACCATTTTGCTGTGGTGTCTTGCGTACCGTGTAGTGCCTCTTGATTCCATGCTCTCTACAGAACTTCTTGAACTCGCTATCTGTGTAATCTGTCCAATTATCACTCCTCAAACACTTGATTTTCCGCCCCATTTGGTTTTCCACTTCAGCTTTCCACACCTTGAACGTCGCAAAAGTCTCTGACTTGTGCCTCATGAAGTAAACCCAAACCTTCTTCGAAAAATCATCAATAAACGTCATGAAGTAATAATGTCCTCCTCTAGACTCTGTTCTGACCGGCCCCCACACATCTGAATGAACATAATCGAGAATGCCCTTTGTTGTATGCTTACCCGTCTTGAACTGCACCTTATTCTGCTTTCCAAGAACGCAATACTTGCAAAACTCCAGTTTACAAGTCTTCACACCCTTCAACAACTTACGTTTATGAAGTTCCCGCATTCCCCTTTCACCCATGTGACCAAGCCTCATATGCCATAGAAGGGCATCAGTATCAACCTCGGACTCAACAGATGTGACTCCACCTACAACCGTGCTCCCTAGCAACCTGTAAATGTTCTTGGAACCCTTCTCACCCTTCATCACAACCATAGCACCCTTAACAACTTTCAATACTCCACCTTGAGCCTTATAGTTCATACCATTAGCATCCAAGGTACCTAATGAAATCAGATTTTTAGAAACCTCCGGAACATGTCTAACATCACATAACGTTCTAACTACACCATCATACAACTTAATTCTTATAGTTCCTATGCCAGCAATTTTACATGTAGCACCATTACCCATTGTAACTATACCGATTAATGCACTGTAGGTATCGAACCAATCACGATTCGCCGTCACATGAAACGAACATGCTGAATCCAGAATCCAACCATCTGTCGGGTGCTCCACAGCTGATGAAGTCGTGAGCATATCTCCATCCACATCCTCCGAGCAATCTTCAACCACATTGACTGACTTTGAAGATCCTTCCTTGCCTTTATCGTTCCCCTTCTCCGGACAATTCTGCCTCTTGTGCCCCTTCTGCCCACACTTGAAACAATTCCCCTTGTACTTCTTCCTTGACTGAGAACGAGAATTCTGCCTCTGCGAGTTATCCCGGAACTGAGATCTCCCACGTTCCTGATTTTCCTTCACAAATAACCCCTCACCCGCAGGTTCATCAACGGACTTCTTCCGTTTATGAAAAGCTAGAAGAGCTTCTGTGACCAACTGCAATTCCACAGTCTCCTTCCCCCACGTCAACGTAGTAACAAGGTTTTCGTATGTTGAAGAATTGGGCAACGAGTTCAACAGCATCAAAGCCTTGTCCTCATCCTCGAACTTTACCTCCACCCTAACCAAATCGTTGAGAATTTGGTTAAACGTGTGTATATGAGATTCTAGGTCAGAACCCTCTACCATCTTAAGCCCATACAGCCGTTGCTTAAGATGCAATTTGTTCGAGATGAATTTCGACAAATACCTAGCTTCCAAAATCTCCCAAACCTTCGTCGGTGATTCCTCATCGATCACGTGATACACCACCTCATCTCCAAGGCACTGTCGTATAGAAGATACAGCCCGCTCTTGCAACTCCTTCCATGGACCTTCTTCGATATCATCAGGTTTATCCGGATATCGAAGAACCTTTCCCAAGCCTGCTTGAATCAGAAAATCCTTCACCCTCCGTTGCCACAACGCAAAGTTTCCATGACCATCGAACTTCACGGTGATGGAATTCCCCCCAGACATCGCAACCAGGCTCTGATACCAGTTGTTGTGCAATCACAGCGGAAGCCAATTGACAAAAACTAAGAACACACAAGCAATCAAGAGAAAATAGATGGAAGAATCGATTGGGGTTTGAATCACGTTTTTGTATTATATTTGTGCAATTAATCTCGCCTGTTACAAAAGGATTACAAGCATATATATATGCCACAAAACCCTAGCCCAACATAGATTAGGAAACAATACAAAAGCCCGTGAAACAAGCCCCCCGGCAGGCCTTGAGGCGTCCGCCTCAAGGCATCCCATGCGGCCGCCTGACGCTACCACAAACCAGGCCTCACATTCGGCCTCCCAGGAGCCCGCCAAGCCAAGAACCAAGCGCCCGCCTCAAAGAAGCCACGCCAAATCCAACCTTCTGCCGCTGAGGCGGCCGCACCAATTTCTCCCAGGCGGCCGCATCAAACCAGGTTGCCAAGGCCAAACTCTCTGATCTCCAGGCGCTCACCTAAGCCTAGGTGAGGCGCACGCCTCAACCCCAGAATGTCGAGCCACATCCTACAATATGTTTCTCTCTGACCACCAATGAATATATATCTCACGTCATTTATGAGGCAAGACAGAGAGCAAGGTCAAGTGTTATTTTATGAGGCAAGACAATCCTTATGGCTTCCTTCCTATATGGGAGGCTGCCCCCTTGGGAGTCTGTTGGATAATTTGGACGGTGAGGAATCGCAGGACTTTTGAAAACATTGAAATGTTTGTCTCTAGATTGAAGTCGTCTCCCTGATTCACACATTTGTTTGGTGTGGAGTCAGTGTTGTCTTCGGGCAATTCTTCTGTAGAGTTTGTGGATAGTATTGATGTTGACTAGGTTCTTTTGGTCGAGTATGCTCCTAATGTACACAGGCTGTGTCACATGTTAACTAGGTTCTGATTTGCACATAATTGTCAAAGGCGAAAGGCTAGAGGCAGAGAGAGGCAGGCGAGATGTACTTGGAAAAGGCGAAAGGTGAGGCGAGAGGCGGGCGGCAAAAAGGCGAGCAAGGTGGAAAATAGAACAAAAAATTATAATATATATATATAGATATATAGATATAGATATATGTGTGTGTATATATATATATATATATATATATATGCATGCAACACATATACAAAGCATAAAACATGTTATGAACAAGAATAAAACATTAAGTAATTGTCACAATTCCACATATAATAGTATCCTAACATAATTCAAACCTCAAAAGTAAGAATTCTAAGACAAGGTGCCCGAATTTAAATTAAGAAGTTCAAATTAACAAAACAAGTTCTAGTTTAAGTAATTGAAATAAACTTAAACCTTAAACATTATCAAGAAAAGAAATCAAGTTCTAAAGTCATGCAAAAGTAAATGAAAATTTGAAGAGCAGGGGACTGTAAAAAAAAAGAAAAAAGAGAAAAAAAAAACACAAAAAGGCGAGAGGAGGGCGGAAAAAAGGTGAGCAGGGCGTACGCCTCATAAGAAAGGCGCACATCCGCCTGCCTGGCTAGAAAAAGGCGATGGACCCCCCAAGGCACCAAAAAGGAGAGGCGGGCGAGGCGATCGCCTTTGACAACTATCGATTTGCACCGGTGATTCAAGATTTTTATGGTTTAGTGAAACTCACTAGTAACATGAAATGGGTTTAGGTCTAAAAGGCAACAGTGTTAGGATTTGAATCCCTTGAGCCAGCTGAACTTCGACAGACATTAGGGTGAGTTAATGGATGATGAGTTCAGTGTTCACATATTTTAGATAATAAGGCAGAAGCTAAAATGTATGGCTGCAGGAAGAAGAAACTTGCGGCCCTCATAGCTCTTCTGTTGATGATTAATTAAATGGATATAATTTCTCAACAAATATGTTTTTTTTTGAAAGATTTAGCTTTTGAAATTACAGCTTAAACTGGCTCAAATTTGGTCAAACTAAATAAACAAATAACCAGCCCATGACTCTGTATATTAAATTTCTCATCAAACTAGAAGAAAAGGTTCTGCTCTCACAATAGACATAAATAACTTAAATAGCTCCAGAGGGCAGTTGGGGATCGAATCAGATGTAAACATTAGAGCTACCTATGTATAAATGAAAATTGAGGTGCTTAAGGAAGATTAATGTGTTGCATGTAAAGAAGATACCTATTTTTTTCCAATTCTTTCCTTTGAAACGTTGGACGCTTGGCACAAAATGTCATCCTACACACAAAATAAAAATAAATAAAAAGTGAGAATCCATCACATTCACACTCCAGACTAATAGAAAGTGCTAAGTAGAAGAAATTCTGCTGAAAACAACAAAAAAGGAAACCTCTGCCGCATAAAATACAATTATAGCAGCATAAAGCCATAGATGGATGTATGTATGTGTTGTTCAAATCAAGCGTAGAAGCAGCCCATAAGTACAGTAGCTTGTTGTCAAGAAAAAATCCAATAGAGAGATGTAAAATAAACAAAATAAACCAAATCAAAATAATATACTATGTTTGAGCAATTTGCAAGAGGAATGCAACAAATTCAGAAATGCATGGAATAAGAAGAACTTCTGTATCAACTAGATATTGTGATGCTCAGACCCTTCAGTTCACTTTTGCCAAAGTACTCTTGTCCAGAGATAGGACATGGGTGTGGGTATGGGTGTGGCTATTTTACACTAAATTTGGTGTAAAATCTTAAAAATTTTGAGGATCCGACCCTCGGATCCGTACCCGTGTAGGACACTCATACCCGAGTCCGAGCATCATAGACTAGATATAGAGGAAAATGACAAGATGTTATCACTACTACCAAATACTTGAGACGGAGCATGGGATAAAAACATGTCTTCATGGAATGGATGCAGTGTATTAACTTTTTTAGTACAGAACCCATGCAATTAGACACATTCAATGACGTCGGAACACCTAAGCAGCTGTAACAATAGGTATTTAAACAATATTCAAAGAGAAGTCTAGACGGTAAAGCTCATTACCTCTTCAGCAGTCCATTGTCCCTTGGTAGTGTTGGGTTTTACGGGTCCATGCGCAGCGAAATTAAGCATTAAAAAACATAAAACCCAAGAAGCCCTAGGATCCGTTCTATACAATTAATTTGAATACCTATGAGATAGAATTAAACCAACCTTGAAACGCTTTCCGGTCTTGAGCTATCGAACGATTTGATTATGTGATATCGAATCACAAACTTCGTTCTTCAACTTGCTTGAACTCTAGGCCTTGATCGATGAACGAGCGAAGACCCTCTTTTGGTATCCACACCTTTGAATGAATCCAAGAACAATTTCTTGTTGATTGCTAGATCTAAACCTTGAAGAATATTGAGAGAATTTGATTGTGAATTTTGCTTTAAAATTTCGGCTAGGCTTTTAGGTTTGATGTAACCCTTGTATTTATACTACAATAGTGTAAATACCTCTTCTAATCAAATTAGGAGAGACAGTGTCAAAAACGCGTATTGGCCTATTATGTCGCGCGGTATATCAAGCCATTGGCTTGATATGTCGCGTGACATAAGTAGCCGCTCGAGCCTCTCAATCATTCTTCCTCCGGTTTAACCAAGTCATTCTAGTTGTGTGTGACCCAATAGGATTACATCATGTTGGCAATGAGTTCGATCATATCGAACCTCATAAGACATAAGCGAGACTCTAGCAAGCCATTATGTCTACCCAAATAATGCAACGTAAGAGTTCACGTTTCCAACGGTGTACTTCCATTTATCCCTTTTTGTCTCACGATGTTATATTGAACACAAGTCATGGTCCTTGTCAACTTGTTATTGTTCAATGCTTTCGATTCTTGAGTATAATGATAATTCCAATCATATTGGGGTACGGCCATACACTTTCATCATTATCACTCATCGAGGGGCCCAAGCATAACATCTCTCTTCCGATGGACAAATTCCTTCTTGACTTATCATCCTTCCCATCATGAATCCGATCATGCCAATGATAGCCTTTATAGATATCGTGTTAAGATATCGTTTGACTAAAATCAAACATGACTTTCATCATATGTAAGGTTATGATAGTCTTAGGTCTAGGAAATAAATGAAGTAACCGTATGAGATTTAAGTATGACATTTGACCATGACATAAATCTCATGCGGGTCATGTCCAGTCACTTGTTCTCTAACAAGTACCCATAATTTCAATGTGCATCTCTTATGCATATAATCATCACATGATTATCCATTGACAATTATACTAATTTATTCTCTTAATAATTAGGGACGAGATTATTATAAACAAATATACAAAACATATAATAATCAAATAATAAACATCTCATATAATAATAAATAATGTCAACACATAAGTCTATCAATCATAGGCCTAGGGCATAACACCAACAGTCTCCCACTTGCACTAGGCCCAATCTACCATGTATCGAATACCCATGGACCTAACATGACCATCATGTTTAGCTTGCGAGAGAGCCTTAGTTAGTGGGTCCGCCACGTTGTCATCGTGTCTACTCGCATATCTTAACGTCTTCCCTTTCACATATCTCACGGATAATGTGGAAACGTCGAAGTATGTGTTTGGATCTCTGGTGTGATCTTGGTTCCTTTGCTTGTGCAATGACACCATTGTTATCACAAGAAAGTTCAATAGGATCTCCGATGCTTGGAACGACTTCCAAATCACTAATGAACTTCTTGATCCAAACCGCTTCCTTAGCCGCATCGGATGCCGCTATGTACTCGCCTTCGGTTGTAGAATCGGCGACGGTACTTTGCTTGGAACTTTTCCAACTCACAAGTGCCTCCATTAAGCGTAAACAAAAATCCAGATCGCGATCTGAAATCATCTTTGTCGGTTTGGAAGCTAGCATCTGTGTAGCCTTTTACTACAAGATCTTCTTCCATTCCTCCAAAGACCAAGAATACATCCTTAGTTCTTCGTAAGTACTTAAGGATATTCTTGACTGCTATCCAATGTGGTTCGCCGGGATCCGATTGGTACCTACTCGTCATGCTTAGAGCACACGAGATATCGGGTCTAGTACATAACATAGCATACATGATAGACCCAATTGCCGAAGCATATGGAATACCATTCATTCTCTTTCGCTCATCATTAGTCTTTGGACATTGATTCTTGCTAAGAGATATACCATGCAACATTGGCAAATTCCCTCTTTTAGAATTTTCCATTTGGAATCTTCTAAGGACTTTGTCAATGTAAGTACTTTGACTTAAACCAATCATCCTCTTGGATCTATCTCTATAGATCTTGATACCAAGGATATATGCGGCTTCGCCCATATCTTTCATTGAAAAGCACTTTCCCAACCAAGACTTGACAGCCTCTAGTGCAGGAATGTCATTTCCAATGAGTAAGATATCGTCGACATACAACACTAAAAAATAGTGCTACGCTCCCACTAATTTTCTTGTATACACAAGGTTCATCTTCGTTCTTGATAAAGCCAAATTCCTTGATTGCTTCATCAAAACGTAGATTCCAACTCCTTGAAGCTTGCTTCAATCCATAAATGGATTTCTGCAACTTACACACCTTGTTAGAATTTTCTGGACTGACAAAACCTTCAGGTTGTATCATGTATACATCCTCAAGTAACTTCCCATTAAGGAAAGCTGTTTTGACATCCATTTGCCATATCTCATAGTCATAATATGCGGCTATGGCAAGTAAAATTCTAATAGACTTAAGCATAGCTACAGGCGAAAAGGTTTCATCATAGTCTATGCCATGAATCTGCCTATATCCCTTAGCTACTAGCCTAGCCTTATAGGTGTGCACCTTCCCATCCATGTTGGTCTTCTTCTTGAAGACCCATTTGCACCCTATGGTTTTTACACCTTCGGGTGGATCAATCAAGTTCCAAACTTGATTATCAGCCATGGATTGTAATTCGGACTTCATGGCTTCTTGCCATTTTTCCGAATCCGGAGCGGACATCGCTTCTTGATAGCAAGTGGGTTCATCATTTTCGATTAACTCCACTTCATCACTTTCCGTAACGAGAAATCCATATCTCTCGGGTTCGGATCGTGATCTACCACTTCGGCGAGGAACTTGTGCATCTTGAACCGGTTCCACAACGGTTTGTGAACTTGGTTCAGTTTCTACCATTGGTTCAATGTTGTTTTCGGGTTCTCGAACTTCTTCGAGATCTATTTTACTCCCACTGGTTCCTTTGCGAAGAAACTCCTTTTCTAAGAAAGTACCATTTCGAGCAACAAACACCTTGTTCTCGTTTCGGTTGTAGACATAGTATCCTTTGGTTTCCTTAGGATATCCCACAAAAACACATTTATCGTATTTAGGTGCTAGCTTGTCGAAGTTAACTTCTTGACATATGCATCACAACCCCAAACCTTCATGAAAGACAAACTAGGTTTTCTTCCATGCCACATCTCATATGGGGTCTTTTGAACCGATTTGGTAGGAACTCTGTTTATAGTGAAAGCAAAGCAGCTTTCTAGTGCATGTCCCCAAAAGGATAAAGGAAGCTCAACTTGACTCATCATAGAACGAACCATGTCCAACAAAGTTCTATTCCTCCTTTCGTACACACCATTCCATTGTGGTGTTCCGGGTGGAGAGAGTTCAAACGATTCCACAACTCTTAAGATGATCACAAATTCTTGGCTCAAATATTCACCACCTCGATCGGATCGAAGTACCTTAATAGTTTTGCCAAGTTGATTTTGCACCTCATTTTGAAATATTCGAAATATCTCAAACGATTCACTCTTATGTTTCATTAGATAAACATATCCAAATCTACTATAATCATCGGTGAATGTTATGAAGTACCGAAATCCTCCCTAGCATCGCTACTCATAGGCCCACATACATCGGTATGTATGAGTCCTAATAAGTCGCCCGCCCTTTCACCGGTTTTGGTAAATGGGTCCTTGGTCATCTTGCCAAGTAAACAAGATTCGCATGTCTCATATGATTCATAATCATGTGAGTCCAAAAATCCATCTTTGTGGAGTTTAGAAATGCGTTTCTCGTTTATATGGCCAAGACGACAATGCCATAAGTAAGTGTGGTTTTACATCATTGGGTTTAGATTTCTTGTTAATGTTATAGACATCATTATCACGATTTTCAATATCAAGAACATAAAGGCCATTGAATGAAACAAAGAAGCACAATAATGCATATCACTCTTGTAAATAGAAAATTTCTTATCACATATAAGAAAATTAAAACCTTCATTATCCAAACATGAAATCGAAATAATATTCCTACTTAAAGCCGGAACGTAATAACAATTGTTCAAAACAAGTATTAGTCCCCTAGGTAAAGTAACTTCATAAGTTCCTACGGCTAATGCAGCAACTCTTGCTCCATTCCCCACACGTAGGTCCACTTCACCTTCCTTAAGCATCCTTCTCGTTTCTTTAGACCCGCACATTTAAACAAATGTGAGTTCCACATCCGGTATCCAATACCCAAGAACTAGAAGTAGATAGGAATATATCTATAACAAAGATACACGAAGTTGAAGCAACTCCTTTGCTCTTCTTCAGTGCTTCCTTGTATTTTGCGCAATTTCTCCTCCAATGTCCAATCTCATTGCAATGGAAGCAGATTGCGTCCTCTTGGGACTTAGGCTTAGCCTCTTTAGGCTTGGAGGCCTCTTTGGGCTTGGCAACCTTTGCCTTAGGATTAGCAACCTTTGCTTTTCCTTTACCCTTGAACCCTTTCCCCTTGTTAACCATTAGCACTTGATCGGTCTTCTTCTCGACAATACTGGTTTCCGCAGTAGTCAACATTTGAACTAACTCGGAAAGGTTTCTATTCATTCCACCCATGTTATAGTGCATTATGAAATGACTAAAACTTTTAGGTAATGAATTCAGGATGATGTCGGTAGCCAACTCTTGGCTAATTGGAAAACCGAGCCTTTCAAGATGCTCAATGTGGCCCTTTAACTTGAGAGCATGGGGACCAACGGCTTGTCCTTCACTCATCTTGCATGAGGTCAAGGATGCAACCTGTGTTGTACCTTTCTTGCCTAGCTTGAATTTGGAACATTTCCATCGCCCGATTGTTTAAGTCGATCGTCCCCAAGTGCTCAAGATTCTTCTGAAGACTCTTGCACATGGCGGAGAGCATAAGGCAACTAACATCTCGTAGAGTCACGCTTGTGCTTCGTATATTGTTCCCTTATTGCCCTAGCAAAGATTGGCGGCAAAGAAAGTTCGGTGGAATAGGTTCGGTGAGAACGTACAGCTTCTCCTCTTGTTTGAGAACAATTCTCAAACTACGGATCCAATCCATATAGTTTGTACCATTCTCTTCCAACTTTTCCTTCTCAAGGACAGATCGCGCTGAAAAGTGATTATTGTTTGATGCCATTTATTCTACAAAAAGATATACATAAAATATGAACACATATAAGTAAACATATTATATGAGAAGTATAGTGCATTTAAATAAATGCTCCCACTAAATTATACACCTTCAAATGCAAATAAGCATAATATACATTTAATGGGCTAAGATCCAACTTTAATTCAATTTCAAGTTTGCTATGGCAAACCGCTCAAAATTAAATTAATTAGGTAGAAAACATCAATCATATCACATATATGACTCTTAGATCTTTTATGAGATCAATTCAAGACATCATATGTCTAGGCATATTTTAATCTCATCTTATGCCTTGGGTCCAAAACCATTTTGATAACCCAATTAAGTTCATTCACTTTAAAACGTATAGGAACCACCATTTCCTCATATTGCTCGCATTCGAATAGAATCAAAGCACCTTGCTATGGCAAGCCCACCCAAAACTATCCGAATGGTCTCAAGTGTTTTTAATCATGAATTGGCATAAAGAACTTAAAAGTTAAATGAAGGTTCTTTAAAGGTAGATTATAAGCATATCGGAAAGATAGTCAAAATCATGCACTGTAAGTTCCCAGGAAGATAGGTGAGCCGCAAGGACTTCTTAAGTACCAACTCTTCCTTAGACAGAACTCTCCTAGACATGCATAATTAGAAATCAACTATGATTAGGCAACATAATCCTTACCTTTTATAAACAATCAGTTTCCTTTTAAATTTCGCGTATTTATGACTTGTTTCCATAAACAATCATAAGATCCAAAATTTACAATGTCTAAATCTAAACATATTAGGAAACTAAATATCATGTTTCAACTAAACATCTAATTTAATAATTCTTAACAATTAAGAACAAATAATTCATGCATCGCAACAATTAATAAAACACATCTAAATTAATTAAGCATGCATAAACAATGAATCAATCTAGCATGGACTTATAAACTCAATTTTATAACATCCAGATTTTCATATACATTGCAATAATTATTAAAATCAGATTTTAATAAATTAATCATGTATATCAATGAATCAATCTATCGCGGACTTATAAACTCAATTTTATAACATCCAGATTTTCATATCAACATATCAGATTGTAAACACAATCATAGAATAGCGAAAATTTGAACAAACAGATTACGCCGGTTTTGGCTTGTTATGTCGCGTGACAACATCGCCGGAGGCTTAATATGTCGCGCGACGTAACAGCCGCTTAACTGAATTCCACATGGCTCGATATGTCGCACGACATAGGCAAATGTGTTACAGGATTTCCAGATTCGAACCAATACAGATTACGGCCAATTAAATCACATAAAACAAATTTTTACAGATTTAATTCAAGCATAAATTGAAAACGATTTTCACATTGTTTCACATAAACAATTAAAATTCTATCACATACAAAACATGCAATAAGCATATAAACAATTTATATCTTAAACCTAGCATGTTAATTCAAACTTAATCATACGAACGGGGCTCGATACCACCGGTTGGGTTTTACGGGTCCATGCGCAGCGGAATTAAGCATTAAAAAACATAAAACCCAAGAAGCCCTAGGATCCGTTCTATACAATTAATTTGAATACCTATGAGATAGAATTAAACCAACCTTGAAACGCTTTCCGGTCTTGAGCTATCGAACGATTTGATTATGTGATATCGAATCACAAACTTCGTTCTTCAACTTGCTTGAACTCTAGGCCTTGATCGATGAACGAGCGAAGACCCTCTTTTGGTATCCACACCTTTGAATGAATCCAAGAACAATTTCTTGTTGATTGCTAGATCTAAACCTTGAAGAATATTGAGAGAATTTGATTGTGAATTTTGCTTTAAAATTTCGGCTAGGCTTTTAGGTTTGACAGAACCCTTGTATTTATACTACAATAGTGTAAATACCTCTTCTAATCAAATTAGGAGAGACAGGCTGTCAAAAACGCGTATTGGCCTATTATGTCGCGCGGTATATCAAGCCATTGGCTTGATATGTCGCGTGACATAAGTAGCCCGTTTCTGAGCCTCTCAATCATTCTTCCTCCGGTTTAACCAATTCATTCTAGTTGTGTGTGACCCAATAGGATTACATCATGTTGGCAATGAGTTCGATCATATCGAACCTCATAAGACATAAGCGGACTCTAGCAAGCCATTATGTCTACCCAAATAATGCAACGTAAGAGTTCACGTTTCCAACGGTGTACTTCCATTTATCCCTTTTGTCTCACGATGTTATATTGAACACAAGTCATGGTCCTTGTCAACTTGTTATTGTTCAATGCTTTCTCGATTCTTGAGTATAATGATAATTCCAATCATATTGGGGTACGGCCATACACTTTCATCATTATCACTCATCGAGGGGCCCAAGCATAACATCTCTCTTCCGATGGACAAATTCCTTCTTGACTTATCATCCTTCCCATCATGAATCCGATCATGCCAATGATAGCCTTTATAGATATCGTGTTAAGATATCGTTTGACTAAAATCAAACATGACTTTCATCATATGTAAGGTTATGATAGTCTTAGGTCTAGAAAATAAATGAAGTAACCGTATGAGATTTAAGTATGACATTTGACCATGACATAAATCTCATGCGGGTCATGTCCAGTCACTTGTTCTCTAACAAGTACCCATAATTTCAATGTGCATCTCTTATGCATATAATCATCACATGATTATCCATTGACAATTATACTAATTTATTCTCTTAATAATTAGGGACAGAGATTATTATAAACAAATATACAAAACATATAATAATCAAATAATAAACATCTCATATAATAATAAATAATGTCAACACATAAGTCTATCAATCATAGGCCTAGGGCATAACACCAACAGGTAGAACGTCTTGTAGGGCCAGTAGTCCTCCTATACACATGAATAATGTTGTTAGGCTAGGATTAAATTAAAACATGAAACAAGTGACTTAGCAAAAGTAAAATTAAATTAAAGCTTTGTACTTATACTACTTTCAAGACCAGATATGATTAAACTAGAAGAATGAAAGGTTATGCCTGCATGTACAACATCTTCAACATATGAAGTGCCTGAACCAATTGTGGGTTTTTCAGTTTAACATTGGGGAAGCAAGACTCCTTAGACATGTCTGACAAAGAATCCTAACCCCTCCACCCATAACCACACATGAAAGCTTTCCCTGCTCTGTACCGCATCAATTTTTTGCTTGTAATCATTTCAAGGATCTGTTAGACATATTCGCAATGACTTGAAGTAGAAATTCAGGTTGATAGAGTTAAGAACCTCATGAATACTGTCACGGAATCACACTTATAGTTCAGAAAACATAAAACCTCTACTCCTTCCTTCCAAAATGAAGAAACATACTTTGACTTACTCCCTCCATCCCATAATACTGGTTACTTATTTCCCATTTGGGCGTCCCATAATAAATGTTACTGTCCCAAAATGTCAATGGGACCCACTTGCTATGCCCACAACAAAAATTGTTCTACCCTACTTTCTTTCTCCTACTTTACTTTCATGCTCACAACACTTAATTTTCCTTAATTCCCGCGCATTCAATTTTGGTGACCAATATTATGGGCCGGAGGGAGTATATCCCAACTAAAAAATGGTTAAAAGAAACTAATTCACTCAAATATAATTATGATTTTGCTACCAAAACTTTAACTAGCTTGTTACATGGTAATTCCCGTTCACAAACACATAGGTTCCTAAGGATATGATGTTAAAGGAAAGAACATGTGCCTCATACGCAGTGGTGTAACATGTGGTCGACAAGTCAAAGATGGCCATCAAGTCAAAGATTATGAATGACCCTGAAGGTGCTTTGGAGTCATGGAACGAATCTCTCCATTTCTGCAAATCGGAAGGTGTAACATGTGGTCGACACCATAGGAGAGTCACTGCTTTGGATATTTCCTCCAGAGGTTTATCTGGTTCTTTGTCTCCATTTGTAGGAAACTTGAGCTTCCTCAGGGTGTTATGGCTTTACAATAACAAATTTGACGGTGTGTTCCCTACTGAAATAGGCCGTTTATTCAGATTGGAGCAAATATTTTTGTTCAATAACTCATTTGGAGGACATCTTCCGGCTAGTCTATCAAACTGCACAAACCTAAAAGACCTTTGGGTAGATAACAATAAGCTTGTTGGGACAATCCTACAACAAGTCAGTTCTCTGTTGAAGCTTGTAATTCTTAGTATTCACAAAAACAACTTCACAGGAGAAATACCTCCTTCCATTGGGAATCTCACTTCTCTCGAAGTAATTTCTGCATCCGACAATCATCTTGGAGGAAGCATTCCATATGCCATTGGTCAGTTAAAGAAGCTATGGTTTGTTGGATTGGAAATTAATCAACTCCATGGTACAATCCCTCCATCCTTTTACAATCTTTCTTTGCTCTCTACTTTCAGTATATTTGACAACCAACTAGTTGGAAGTCTTTCAACAGACATAGGTTTGAAGCTACCAAAACTTGAAATCTTTGGAATAAGAGGTTGGGGCGTGTTATCAGGAGAATCAGCAGGAAGGGTAAGGAGGGCGCGGATGGCGGCACAAAGGGAATTATCGTCAACTACCGAAGCATCACGGGTTTCAATGTGGGGTTTAATTGCATCAAGATCAGCGGGATGAGACCATCCAACGCGAGAAAGAACGAAAAGTGGGTCACTCAGCCACTTATGAACTTTGGTAGGCAAAGGGGTAAGAATTTTGGGGCCTTGATGGTATTGAAGGGATAGGCGGGTTTCTTCTATGTCGTTGTCAAGTTTGGTGGTTTGTTTGTATCCTTTGAAAAGGCTAACTAAAGATGTAACAGTGGGTTCTCGTCTTGAAGCGCGACAAATAGTAATGAAGGAGGTAATGATCCTAATGGCATTGGGATGAATTTCAGTAATCATGGCCTGGGCTTTATATAGAACTTCACATAGAAAAGGATCAAGGGGAATCCTAAGGCCAGCCTTGAGTTGTGAAGGAAAGATAACTATACCATCTCGCATTTCTCGCAGATGGGCAAGGGAAGTACTTCCTTGGTAATCAGAAATATGGTATATAGAGCGGTCTATATGATAGAATCTGTGCCAATCAGTGATGGGGTTTGGAATGAGAGAGCTTGTGTCAGGAGCGAGAGAAGATCCCGCCTCAGCATGAGCGGGATTGATAAAGAGGTTACCTTCAGCCAAGTTCAGATTTTGAACTCTTGTAGGAGGAGGATTGTTTGACGTTGCTGCGGGAGAGGGAGTTCCTTGATTAGCCATCTCGCAGGAATCACTGGAAGAAGAAGAAGAAAGAATAGATTTATAATGCATCCTACGATTGGAAAAAAGGTCAGCGACACAGTAGGATTCAGATGAGTCGCTTAAGTTGGGGTCATATTTATCTTTGATAAATCGGACCAGTTCTTTTTTGTGAGAAATAAAAATGTGGGACATAGGGGCTGAAAGGGAAAGAAAGAAGCGGCCTTGGACTTCCAAGAGAGTCGATCAATAAGAAATCCATTCTATGTTCAATTAGAAACCTAACTATATCAGCCTTGGGCAATCTCGCCCAAGTAGATCGCAAGCGCCTGTGTAAGCCGCCTGAAACTTGACAGCTCCCCTACCTAACTAGCTTAGTACAGTTCTTATATCTCGCCATGAAGGGTAATTTGGGAAAAATTGAGAAAATACGGGAAAAGAAGGAATAACAATAAGAGCGAAATGTTGGGGAAAAATGAAAGATCAAAATATAAGGGTTTAAAGAATATGAAGGGTTTTTACAGAAGATTACCTGGTAAAGATGAAGGCAGTCGGAGAAGATGAAGAATCGCCGGAAAATATGGACGGAATTCTGGGAAATGATGAATGGGGCTCCAAAATCAATCTCAAATGGTAAATAGAGGACGGAATGGGATTTGGGAGGTAATTTTATGATCAAATCTAGAAAAGAACGGTGGAAACAAGAGGACAGTTCGTTGGAGTCGAGGTTCAAGTTCGCCGGAATTTGGAGTGAGAGCAAGAGGGTAAAAATGAAATGGGTAATAGGAAGGGGAATTTATATGAGAGAGAAATTTGGGAATTGATTGATGTGACGGTTAAGATGAAAAATTTAAAATTTTCCCTCTTATTTGGCACGATTCCCAAATGACGGCACATTGAATTCTAGGGGCTCACCAGGGAGGTGACACGTATATAAATAGGGTTTATTTAGCATTCAGGCATCCTGTAGAAGGAATTGTACGTCGCATAATGGCGAGACAATGAACATCAAGTTTTCGGCGAGACCATGAATGAATCTCGCCTCAAACTTAGGGGCTTCTGATGCTACCCAAAAATAATGGTTGGGCTTGGACCAATGTCAACCGCGGAAAATGATCAAGCAGGCCCAAAACGAGTTAAGGCCCAAGGGAGTATATGCGAGATATTGGTTACGGAAGGGCGAGACAATGAAGCAAGCCGACAAGATAATGGCGTGAGATGAGAAGGCGAGATATTAGGTCAAGATGACACAATATTCAGTTATCCGTACCCGGCGAGAGACGAAACTAAGGGGAGCGACTTTTAAGGGGCGGCATATAAATATCTACGAAATGGGACCCATAAAACGGTTGGACCTTGGGAAAAGAGATCACGTGTTGTAACTTTATTCTTTTTGTTAGCCAATGGAGTAAGGACACGTGGAATGAGGCATGGAACGTGAGGATAGCACGTGAGAGGCACGAGGAAAGGAGTATATATATGAGGGGAAGTCTTCATTGCCAAGGTATGTACACACCTACACCCACAAACACTTTTCCATATTGTTCAGATTAATCTTCCCACAGACAAACACTTATCCTCACGCCGGAGGGGCTTACGCCGGAGTCGCCCCCGGCTTAGTTGACGTTTGTGGCTGTGCAGGACTGAAGAAGGAGCCAGAGTTACTGCCGACTGGACTATAACGGTGTGTTGCCGTTTGAGTAAAATCCTGGCTACATCACCGTCGGGGGTACTTCTTAGAAGTATATAGTTTGAAATAATATCTAAGCCATAGACTGGGGTCCAAGTCTCTTTGGCTTCAAAATGTAGTTGTTATAGTTCGACATAGCTTCTTTGTCACTCGAGACATGGTGCACCTTGTGTGTGCTTGTGCGTTGTGCCTGTGTTGTCCGGTGGTGTTCAAGTTAGGTAGTTCGCTTGTGGCCATCATTGGGGGAATGATTGGTTGCTCCCCTGGAGAAGGTTGTGAGAATGCTAATGTTATCTTTAGCAATGCATTATACTGGTTGGAATTTATGTTTCATTTAATTTGTAAAGTTGCATAAATACAATCTGTATTGGTTGATCAAAAGGTAAAGTTGTCATTGTGGACAAGTACTTATATCAAGAAGAGTTTTATTTTTTAATTGATGCTCCAAACACATTTATGAAAACAACAGTTGCGTTTCTAAAATGTTGAACCAGACAGTGTCTAGGATTATATAGCACATTTTTTTTTTTGAGGACTTTATTTTTTTTGTGCGCCTTGATCACATATATCTCTCTAAATCGTTCTGTCCATGATTCACAATCCCCCAGCACCATATTCTTGATGACATACGTGCACAAGTAGTCTTCCTCCTCCACTTGATCAGTTTCTTTGAGGAAATCATCCAACTGGATGTTGATTGGCTTTGCTAGAATATGGAATTTTGAGAATGAAGTATTAAAGATAAACTTATGAAAAGAAAGAGACGGCCAAACGAGTAAACGAAATTGGCTGCAGTGTTTATCCTTGTAGGTAATGATACAGGGCAGATTCTCAAATCAGCACCATAACTATGTAACTTTCTCTAATGAAAGACTTAGTGGATTCTAGATGTTAAAAGCAGTGCACACAATGAACGGTAAGTCTCAAGATGCAGCAAAAGCAGTAGTAACTTCCGACTCCTTTATTTTTCTGTTCTTTTATTTAATATTTTCATGCATATACATCCCTTTTCCGCGTTTGACCAAGGATAGGAATTGAGCCCACTAACTTCACTCCTCCCATTGGCTAATCACATTTCAGCTATCTATTGCTGGATGCTGGAGGCATGAGGACTGATTTTGAAGAATGGACAACTCATTTCCCGTACCTGTTTGGGGAGAGTCATGGAGCATTGGTAAGGAATCTCAAGTAAGGTAATAAAATTCAATTTTGGGTGTTTAAACTTGCAATTTCTCGTGTTGAATATGCAATTTGAAACATTTAACTCTACTAGTTTTGTTCATATTTCTAAGATAATATCCATTCACTTTCCAAGACTACCTATTTGAGAAAGTCAACTCCTTCCTCACATCTTACCATTCCATCTTCGTAAGCACACTCATTAATTTCTCCCACCAAAACGCTTGCATTTGATGATTCTCTTTCCCAATCTGTCTTGTATATCACTGCTAACATTTGAGAAGACACATGCAACCTGAGCCGCCAAAAGCCCATAACAAAGGCCCAGAAATTCCAGATGCCATGCAAAGGCTAAAGCTATTGCCACTGGTGCCCCTACCAAGTAGAACGAGTAGAAGTTAATTCTTGCTCCGACAACAGGCCTAGCGCTTCCTCGGAGAGCCCCACCACATGTGGTTTTTGGGCAGTTAGCGAGTTCACAAATTCCAATTATTGGTAGAGCAGCCATTGTTAGTGCAAGAACTTCAGAGTCATTTGTGAAGACTCTGGCCCATACTTTTCTTCCTAAGGTGGTCCATAACACACCAAATGATGAAGTTAGGAGTGAAATCCCTATGGCTACTACTGTTGCTAAACGAGCCTTACCTGGTCTGCCTGCTCCGAGCTCGTTTCCCACTCGAGTGGAGACGGACATGCCAAGTGCAGAAGGCAATGTATACATGAGAGATGTTGTTTGTATGACTATGGCTGATGTTGCAAGGGAAACACGGGGTTCAGAAAGATATCCTGCCGCAAGTGTCATGAACTCGTACCACCACCACTCCAAACAGACTGCTAAACAGCTTGGTATAGCAAGCCGAAGTAGTACACCCCATTCCTCCCCAAGTGAGCGTGTTGAAGAAATAGGGATGGATTTTGTTACTAGTGGCTTGGACAAAGGGTCCTTGGGGGTGCGAGTGAAAAATATGTAAAATAGCAGGAAAACCAATGTATTGAAGTTGGCGATAAAGGTGGAAACCGCAATTCCCTTGACCCCAAGGTGGAAAGTGAAGGCCAAAATGATGGTGGTTGGTACTAGGAGAACTGTTGCAAGTGAAGTGCACCAAAATAATGGCCATGTTGTCCCCTTGCTTCGTAAGTAGACACATAGAGGATGAAGAAGGCTATTAGCGATAAGATCCGGGGCAGCATATCTGCAGTAAAGACCGGCAATATGTGTTATTTCTGGATCTTGGTGGAGCTTAATCATGAGAGGTTCAAGGTTAGCCCATAACATTCCAATGGGAAGTGATGCAAAGAGTAGCATAAGGATTGTCCGTTGTAGATTTAGAGAAGCTATGGTCAAGTTTTTTGAACCAAAGGCCTGGCTGCAAAGGGGCTCCATCCCCATGGCTAATCCTGATAGAACTGAGTAGCCGGTAATGTTAGTGAAGCCACTGGCTAGTGCACCGCCTGCTAGCTCGAGGCTTCCTAGCCTTCCCATGCAAGCAACTGTAATCAAGTTTCTGAGATAGCCCACTAAGCCCATGGCCAGCATAGGTAACCCTATGTCTGTTATGTTCTTTATCTCCTCCATCACCTACAATAATCATATGTGAACTTGTTAGATTGATTAATTTGTTTGGAGATAAGATTATTGAGCTCTTTAAGTTGTAGGTCCATACCTCTGGAAATGATGGATGCTTTTGGATTTGTTCTGCTACCATCTCTTTTTCCTTTGTCTTATTCATCTGTTTCATGATTTCTTATGTTTGATTGTTTGAGAGGGTTTATAACAGGGTATATCCTTATATAATGTACATAGTACACTTTAAAGGGAGGGAGAGGGGGGGAGATAGAGAGAAAGAGAGAGATGCTAGTTTGTAAACAGAATGCAGAGTCTTATAGGGTGGTGGTAGAGTGTTTTAGTTCCTCCTTTTAAAAATTGTATGATACAATTCTGTCAAATACACTGGAGAACGTGTGTTAACAAAGTAGAGATTATCCATCTACTCATTGTTTTAACTATCTTGTCCGTTTCCCAAATATAAAAGAACATGATTACAACACTTAAAAGACTTGTGCAGAAATGCTATATTATACTCGTGGCCTCTCTAAAGTTTTTCTAGATATTTAATGTCTATAATTTAGAAGACCATTGGAGAGCTGTTAAAATTAGGTTAACATAAGAGAAGCAGCCTTATAAGATCGTTAGGGAATCAGTGAAGTCATGGTATATCGCAATTGGCGTTAATCAATTCCATGGTACAATCCCTCCATCCTTTTACAATCTTTCTTTGCTCTCTACTTTCAGTATATTTGGCAACCAACTAGTTGGAAGTCTTTCAACAGACATAGGTTTGAAGCTACCAAAACTTAAAAAACTTTGAAATCTCTCAACTCAACTTTCTTATCGGTCTAGAGGATTTATTTCTGAGTCATAATGATTAATCTTGTGAAAATTCAATATATGGATTCATCCCTCCATCAATGATTAATCTTGTCGGTCTAGAGGATTTATTTCTGAGTCATAATGAATTCACAGGCACAATTCCTAGTAACATTGGCAATTTCTGTAAACTACAAATATTGGACCTAAGTGAAAACCGTTTGATTGATAATATTCCAGAATCTGTTGGGAACCTATCACTCTTGAATCAACTCTTCTTAAGCACCAATAGATTACAGGGTACAAACCTACAACTATTGGAAATTGCCAAAATTTGATTCTATTGATCATTTCATTAAATAACCTTATTGGAAGCATACCAATAGAACTTCTCGGACTTTCATCTCTCTCAATATCACTAGATCTTTCTTTTAACCACTTGTCTGGATCACTCCCACAAGAAATTGGAAGTCTTCATAGTCTAGAGAAGGTCTATTTGTCCGAAAACAAGCTGACAGATGAAGTCCCTAACAGCATAGGTGGCTACACTAGCCTCGAGAATCTATTCCTGGATGGGAACTACTTTCAAGGTTTGATACCTGCATCATTTGGTTCTTTAGGTGGTATCCAGAACCTTGATCTTTCCCGTAACAACTTTTCTAGACAAATTCCAAGATTCTTGGAGAAATTCTCCTTAAAGAATCTTAATTTGTCATTCAACGACTTTGAGGGCGAACTACCAATGAAGGGAGTTTTCACAAATGCTACTGCCATCTCGGTTGCCGGGAACAATAGGATTTGTGGCGGCTTTCCTGAACTTCAGCTTCCTAAATGCAGCATCAAAGTGGGCAATAATAGTAAAAGGAAGTCACTTGCACTCATAATAGTGATTCCAGTAATCTGCTTGCTTATTGGCCTGGCTTTAGCAACGTATTGGCTTTTTGTTTGGCACAAGGGGAGAAGGAAATCACCATCATCAGGCCTGGTATTGAAACAACCATTCACCAAGTATTCTTACGAAATGCTCCTCAATGCAACAAACAGGTTCTCTTCAGAACATTTGATTGGAATTGGTAGTATTAGCCGTGTATACAAAGGGGTCTTTGAAGACGATGGAGTGATCGTTGCTGTCAAGGTACTAAACCTTGTCCTCAGAGGAGCTTCAAAGAGTTTCATGGCAGAGTGTGAAGCCTGGAGAAAATTCGACACCGTAACCTTGTAAAGATCATTTCTGCCTGCTCCTCATTTGATTTTCAAGGTAACGATTTTAAAGCTCTAGTTTACGAGTTCATGGAAAACAGAAGTCTAGAGAGTTTTTTACATCCAATTCCAGGGACACTCAACAACAGAGAGAATGAGTTGCAGAGACTAAGCCTTCTTCAAAGATTAAGCATTGCCATAGATGTCGCCCATGCCATTGATTACCTTCATCACCGGTGCGAGATTCCTATCATACACTGTGATTTAAAGCCGAGGAACATTTTACTAGATGGAGACATGGTCGCTCATATTGGGGATTTTGGGCTCGCAAGGTTTTTCCTTGCAGAAGTTTCAAATATCAACCAAAGTAGTTCCATTGGCTTAAGAGGAACTATTGGCTATACACCTCCAGGTAACCATTCTTCATTTGATCCCTTCCGCATGGATACAACGAGGGCTTGCACGGCGGTATGGGTATTATTTGCAAAAAACAAAGCTATAAACTGATTTAGGCCCTAACTTTCCCGAATCTAACAATAAATAACTACATAAAACTCCTTATTAAAATCAACTAAGGGAAATGAAAAAGGAGAAGATATATATATATATACACGGAGTATATAGAAACAATGAGACGTGATTTACCGGGCAAAGGTGTTGGGGGCAACGAATCATCTTGCATTGCAGGTTGAGAACGACTTTCCAACAAGAAGACGCCGGAAAACATTCTCTTTGGTTAATTGGGGAAATGTTTTCTAGTTTAATTGGTCCACGTTGTCAAATTATATTTTGAAAAACCCCTACATAACTTTATAATGTTTGTAAATGTCAAACATACCCTCATTACCCTTATTGGCCAAACCCATAAAAACAGTCTCTTCTGCTATCCCACTCTCACCACAAACGCGCAAGGTGTTAATTTCTAAACAATAATGAGTACACCCATTAAAATCTATACTATAGTATATTAAAACAGAAAATTTTGGGGGAAACTTGTTTCCCCCAAATATTAAAAAAAGTCTTGTTTTTTACTTTAAAAACCGGTATGTATTTTAAACCAAAGTAAACCGCTAAACCGGTTTTTTTTAAATCGGTCATTAAACCAGACGATTAAACACGACGCTGATTTCCCCTTCTTTCTCCACACTCGTCGTTCCTCTCTCTCTCTCTCTCCACACACGCTGGTTTCCCCTCCTCTATGCAGCGAAAAAACCAGGTATCTCTCTTCCTTCTTCGTTCAATTTCTAAATTGAAGGGAAGATTGTTTGATTTTTCTTTTCTGTTCGATGTTGATTTACCTGCAACTGAACTCACACTTTGCTTCGTAATTGGCAGTTTTTCAGGAGCACTCCCAGTGGTATTCCTTCTAGCTGGTGGAACAGAATCTGAAGTAACGCCAGTACCACGACTTATAGTGGATTTGGTCGAAGTTGTTGTAACCACATTTGAGGCGGAATTTGAATTCGAACCATTCTGGGGTTCTACTTTCTTCCTGGTAGTCACAGTAGGTCCGGAGACCTTTGAATCTGACGCAACAGTTGGCTTAACGTTCGATTTTAAGCAAAATGAGATTGAAACATGCAGCGAAAAAAACTAGGGTTACGGAGGTATGTGTTTTAAGAAAAATTTCGCTTGATTCTTACTCTTTTATTCATTTATTGTGTTGATTTTAAGTTTATTTGTTTGATTTTGTGATGGATTTTCTAAGATTAATTCACATTCTCACTGTCTTCTCCAAATAAACTGTGGTCTCTGTTTGGTACAAATTTTATTCCATCTTGGTGATTCTTGAATGTTGTGAGATATGGGATTTGTGAAATACAATCTGATTCGGTGTAACTTGGTATTTTTGTAGTGAAACTTGATGTTTTATTCCATAAACTTGGTATTTTGTTAGTGCAATCTGAGTTTAATCAAGTTATCCGATACATGAGGTTTTATTCTATGAACTTAATGTTTTAGTTCATTTACTTGGTGTTTTATAAGATAAACTTGATGTTTTATTATATGAACTTGTTGTTTTATTATATGAACAAGTGACCCATGTCTCTCGCCACAATCATGCTTTGCCTTTGTCACAAAGTCCTGGAGAGGTTTGTTACTATCGTCACTTGCTTTATTTTTTTACTTTAGATAGTAATAAATGTCCCTCGTTAGCTGAATCTACTACTAACGTTTTTCTTTTTCAACTCTCTGTTATATGCTTTGGAGTTAATAAAAGAAAAATAAGCCAACACCAAGTATCTGGGGCAAGTTTTTGTTGAATTGATCATGTTTATCTTCAACTAATGGCGGAGCAGTTATTTTTCAGGAGCAAAAAAATTCACTAATAAAAAGGGTGCAAACAAAATTTAGTGCATTTTTTCGCTCTACACAAATGGGGACTGTCCATTAGTTGGTGTACTTTTATCATAGAAAATTCTGATAACATAAACGGCTGCCCAAGCTGTGATTTTCTGGTCTTTGCTACAATCTTCTTTGCCTCATATTTTCTTTAGTGGGTAGTGGTAGTCTGTTGCTTTCTCATATAAACTCCCGTGTGGATCCATATCTTGCCGTGTCCACGACCGAGAGGAGAAAATCTGTATGGGCATATAAAAATACGATATTGGAAACCATGAGAATGCCGTGGGATCGTGGCATTTTAATGTGACTTATGATTGAAATTAGTAAGAAGTATATGCTTGACTTTATGAGTGAGCTCATACAAGCAATTACGTGAGCTCTTATCTTTATATCCATCAAGTCGGACCCAACATCTTACTCTCCCTTCTGCGCGAGAACCATTTTTAGTGTTTCACACTAGTGAGGGCATATCATTAGGCTTTTCTGTTCACTTTTCCTTATTATTGACATTAGTAAGAAGTATATGGGATTTGTGAAATACAATCTGATTTGGTGTAACTTGGTATTTTTGTAGTGAAACTTGATGTTTTATTCCATAAACTTGGTATTTTGTTAGTGCAATCTGGAGTTTAATCAAGTTATGTTGATACTTGAGGTTTTATTCTATGAACTTAATGTTTTAGTTCATTTACTTGGTGTTTTATAAGATAAACTTGATGTTTTATTATATGAACTTGTTGTTTTGTTAATGCAATCTGATTCGGTGTAACTTGATATTTTTTGTTTTAGTTATGCTGATACTTGAGGTTTATTCCATAATGTTTTAGTTCATAAACTTTTGTTCTATGAACTTAATGTTTTAGTTCATTTACTTGGTGTTTTCTAAGATAAACTTGATGTTTTATTTTATGAACTTGGTGTTTTGTTAGTACAATCTGATTTGGTGTAACTTGGTATTTTTGTAGTGAAACTTAATATTTTATTCCATAAACTTGGTATTTTGTTAGTGCAATCTGGAGGTTAATCAAGTTATGCTGATACTTGAGGTTTTATAAGATAAACTTGATGTTTTATTTTTTGAACTTGGTGTTTTGTTAGTGCAATCTGATTTGGTGTAACTTGGTATTTTTGTAGTGAAACTTAATGTTTTATTCCATAAACTTGGTATTTTTGTAGTGAAACTTAATGTTTTATTTTATTTGTTGCAGCCTGCTGCAAATGATTATGAATCGTAGTATGAATCGAGTATTCTACTAGTGGTGATGGTGATGGTGTTGGTGAAGATCAAGGATATTCTTCTCCAAATGATGCTCCTACAACCAATGTTGGAGAAGAAGACGTACCTCCTAATGATAAAGAGAAATTTGTGGGGAAGAAAGTTTCAAAGAAAAGAAAGGCTAGTGGAGAAACTTCTACATGTGCTGCTAGGGGCCGATCTCAATTTTGTGTTTTTGGGGAGAAAGTTAAGCCTTTTTTGCATACTTGCACCCCGGGTAAACTTGTAGACCTGAAATTATCTGAACAACAGATAAAGGATATAAAATCTATTGGATTTGAGTCCTTATTGAAGTTGAAAGTGAAAAAGTTGCCTGTTGGGGTGGTTCCATATCTTGTTCAAAATTTTGATCCGGATACTCATGTTCAGACTATCAACGATAAGGACTCGTATACTTTGACATCAAATGACGTATTTGATGTATTTTGCCTTCCACGGAATACGAGGAATGTCCAAATACATGAGATGAGTGATTGTGAAGTTGTGAGACAGAGATATTTTAGTAGTGGACATTTCAAGAAAACCACAGAAGGTATACGTCTTACGTGCATTGAAAAACGGCTCAAGCACAAGGAGCTACAAAATGGAGGTGATGAGTTCAAACGGTTGTATGTTCTATATGTCGTTGGTCATCTTTTGGCACCAAAAATTTCCAAGCATATTGATTTGTCATTGTTAACTATGCTTGAAAATGTGGATAATATCAGAAATTATGATTGGTGTGGTTTTGTCTTGAAGAAATTGGTCAAAGGTATTGAAAAGTATAAGAAGACTGGAATCAATAGTCCGGGTTGCAGTGGTTGTATGCTATTGTTATTGATAGCATACTTGCACAGATACCCTTTTCAAGGTGTCAGGCTACCAAATCAAAGGCCTTTGATTCAGCATTGGACTGTGGAAAATCTAAAAAAAAGAGGGACGGATGAATCGAAGAAAAAGTTGTATGGAAAAATTCAAAGATCTAAAGATTCTTATCCTATCAGTAATGATGAAGATGATGTTGAATTTATGATTGAAGATGGTGAAAATATTCAACCTGAAGAAATTAGAGAAGAGATTAGAGAAGATGAAAGGATTGTCAAGTATCGAATTCCAGAAGGAATTCAAACGAACAAAGATATACTAGCATTGGCTCTTGAAGTAAGTTCTCCTGTTTATCAATAGCAAGCTTTCTTTGTGTTTTCATATACAAACTTGTTGTTTTCATATAAAAACATGGTGTTTTCATGTAGTAACTTAAACTTATTGTTTTAGTTCATTTACTTGGTATTATATAAGATAAACTTGATGTTTTATTATATGAACTTGTTGTTTTGTTAATGCAATCTGATTTGGTGTAACTTGATATTTTTGTAGTGAAACTTAATGTTTTATTTCATAATTAGTGCAATATGGAGTTTAATGAAGTTATCTTTGATACTTGAGGTTTATTTCTATGAACTTAATGTTTTAGTTCATTTTACTTGGTGTTTAAAAAGATAAACTTGATGTTTTATTTTATGAACTTGGTGTTTTGTTAGTGCAATCGATTTGGTGTAACTTGGTATTTTTGTAGTGAAACTTAATGTTTTATTCCATAAACTTGGTATTTTGTTAGTGCAATCTGGAGGTTTACCAATATCCAGTTTAATGTATTTTCACATCCAACCTTGATATTTTTTATCTGCAAACTTATCATTTTCATATCCAAACTTGATATTTTCATATAAAGACTTGGTCTTTTAACCTGTTTCTTTTGTGAATATCATTGTTTGTAGCCTTCTAAAGAGGCTATTGTTATATTCAAGAGAGACATGGAATTGGTAACTCATGGTCTTATGGAAAGACTTCAAAAAGCGGAAAAAGAAAAGAATGATAAAGGGAAGGAGAAGGAAACTACTGAGAATACGGGATCTAGGTCTGAGGAAGCTAGGGACAGTCAAGAATATTATAATGCTCCTGGTTTTTTTGAGTTGGTGGATTCTATAACTTCAGATTTGATGAAGAGGGCTAAATGGATGGAAAAGTTGAAAAATGGTCCTTCATTTGATCTTTTAAGTGATTCTGATGATGGTGGTCATGAGAATGACATAAGGAATACAAGCAGTGGCAATTTGGATGGATTTCAGCCTAATGATGATGGTGGTCATGGTGTTCATCAACAAGAGAATCTAAATACTGATTCCAATGAGATATCGGATTCTGTTATTCTTCGTGCTATTGATGATCAGGGGAACATTGGACGTTTGTCCCCAATTGTGGAGGCGATCTTGAAGATGAAGAAGAGAATTTAAATAATGTGATTAGTAGTCTCAAAAGCTTCATTGTGGAGGCTGATGATGAAGGTGGTGGGCTAGGGTGCACAATAACTTGTGGTGAAGAGAATGTTGATCTTGTTTTGAGCTCAAGGTTTATGCAAAAGCATAAGTCTTTGATCATGCCAATGAAGCTTTTGAGAAAACAAGTTGTTGACTACTGTTTTTCAGAATATTTTGCAAAATCTGATCATGGGTAAACATCCTTCTTTTTGTTCTTTTTTTAGCTAAATTTTCAAACTTGATGTTTGGATGTGTAAACTTGGAGTTTTAACATATAAACTTGTTTTTTTAATCTGTTATCTCACTCTTTTTTGTAGAGGTGGATATTGTGCGTATGGAGAAAATAAAGTAGTTTTCAATGATGACTTACAAAGTTTACAAGAAGGAATGGACATAAGTATCAGTATTATTGATTGTTGGGCAGTTCTGATGAATGTATTAACATTGAAGTCCGGAACAATGTCAAAGTTTATCTTTGATTGCAGTAGTTGTACGGTAAGTTCAATTTAATTTTATTTTATGAAACTTAATGTTTTAGTTCTTTAACTTGGTGTTTTATTTGTGAAACTTGTGGTTTCATTATATGAACTTGATGTTTTATATCTTCTTTGGTCCTTTGGTTTGTGTTTATGTTACTAGGTCAAGAATATACCCGAGAAAAGCCAAATCATTAACTTTTTGTTCCTTAACTTGGTGTTTTATAATTCAGCAAATTTTTGCAGGATTTGTTCTGCAACTAGATATGAAAATAAATAATACTCCTTCCGTCCCAAAATGTTTGTCCTATTTAACATTCATTTTGAAGCGCCACAGAATCTTGTGTGCACATAACAACACGATCAAGCACATATCCCCACCCACACACAACCACTAATATGCAACAATTAATACAAGAGTATTATGCTACATGTTCGCGTCAAGTCGAGAATTATCCGAGAAATATCCACAAGATTCGGCGGTTGTTTGTTAACTCACCTCAATAATGCGGACGAAAAGCAGGTGCGGAAAGACAATGAGACCGAATTTACATGATTTTTACGAGTCTTTAGGAAACGCATTTTACCACTTTGTAGCTGCTCATTCTCTTCGTTTTCAAGTCTCACGGATCATATTAGTTGGCTCACTCAACACATACTTTGGCAATTCGTATTTTGCACTGCCAAGGAAGAAGAAGGTCCAAAAGCTCAAATGAGAGGGAATGGTTACGAGTCAAGAAATCTTGGAAATATAAGAAAGTAGAAGAGAATAAATAAAGCAAACATCAAGTTTATCATTATATGAACTTGATGTTTTATATCTATTTTTGTTACAAAAATTTCTTTGCTAGTTCTTTAACTTGGTGTTTTATTTACGAATTATAGTATATGCACATTTCAAACTTTGATGTTTTATATGCGGTTACATTGGGTTGATATGGTTTATAAAAATATACTGAGAAAGCCAAATCATTCCGTGAAGCAATGCAAGCATCTTTTAACAAGCAAATATTGAGTCATAAGATGAAGAATCTTAGAGAAGCCAAATTGGTACTCTTTATATTTTGATTTTAAATTTTTATATATTTTATTAGCTCTATTTATCAAATTTTATACTCGGAATGTTCTAATTTTTTTTTTTTTTGCGGTTCTTTTTCCAATTGGTAATTCTGGGCATTACACAATGTACGTTGTGAATACTGGTACAAAAAAGTGTCAATATCTGGACAATTTGCATATGAACAATCATAAAAAGACCGAACGAATCCTCTTTGCTAAGATTTTGGTAAGTCTAGTTCTTCGGTGCACGAAATGAGTATATACGGACAATTTTCATATACGAGACTTGGATTTTTAACTTTGTTTTCTTTCTTTTTTTTTTTTGTCTTGTTCTTATAGTGTCAAGAATTAAGTACATTGTTGAAAGACTTTGGTCACTTGAAGTGGGAGGAGGTCATGGATTATGAATTTGAATATATGAAATTTGATTGGGTGCTTGGACCAAACATGAGTAACCATGATTGTGGTATTTACATCATGTGGGAGATGAAAGATTTTCAAGGAGCATTGTATAAATGTCCTGAGTTGTGCAAGGTAAATTTAAATGTTATTTATATCTTTTTGAATATTAGTATTTGATTAAAGATGTATTGGCTGATTTTTTTTTATTATTTTTTTAGGATTTGGAGAGGACACCTCTTCGTGCGGAAGCTCTTGCAACGTTGTTACTCGGCGATATAAACATGAAAAGGGAGTTTTTGTTGAAGAAAGTTGAAGAATTCTCGGCAATTAAACATGATCATGTTGACAAGGTTGATGTTAGCAATGCCAACGAGAAGAAAAGGAAAAAGATCTTTGCTCCTAAAACATATGTTAGACAAACTAGGTCTAGAAGCTGCTGCTAGTTAGTGACATATTGATATTTTCACTTTTTGAGAAAGTTGGAACTTCACGAGTTTAAGTAGTAATATCTTAACTTCTTTGAGTTGAAGTAGTAATATCTAAACTTTCTTGTTTCGATTTGAAGTTACGGTTTGTGTTGTTTTTGAGTTCAAACTTAATGTTTTAAGTTATTAACTTGTTATTCGACAAACAAACTTGTTATTTTAAAAACAAAAATGCCTTTGCTAAAACATCATGTTTTAGAACCAAAACATCATGTTTTAATTCTAAAACACCAATACGAGATTTAATAGATAATAACTTGATTTAAAATACTAGACTGCACTAATAAAACACCAAAAGTCACTAAACTAAAACATTTTCATATAATAAAACACCCATTGCACTAACAAAACACCAAGTTCATAAAATAAAATATCAAGTTTATCTTATAAAACACCAAGTAAATGAACTAAAACATTAAGTTCACAGAATAAAACCTCAAGTATCAGCATAACTTGATTATCAAGTTTATCTTATAAAACACCAAGTAAATGAGATTGTATTTCATTACAAAAATACCAAGTTTATGGAATAAAACATCAAGTCTCACTACAAAAATACCAAGTTTATGGAATAAAACATCAAGTTTCACTACAAAAATACCAAGTTATACCAAATCGGATTGTATTTCAATCGAGCGGCAATCAACAATAGGTTTAGATTAAGTGTTGATTTGGTGTTTTTGAGCCAAACTCATCATCAATTGGCTTCTTCCGTTCAAATTTTGTCTTTGGCTTTTTTTTCCTCCCTTTTGTAATGGCACGAACCGGATCAATTACAGCGGGTGCACTTCTAGAAGAATTTTCAGTAGCACTATTCGTTGCACTTGTTGCAGTATCTTCCAAGTTTGTAGATAATATTTCTTGAACTTGGAGATAGTCTCTGTTGAATCCATCTTCTAGTATCCTTCTTGCAGCAATGTTTTCATGGCATGTCAACATCAAATCATAATACTTTCTTGCCATTTGTTGTCTCCAAGGAATAAAGTCATTTTGCCCGGATGTTGTTGTAACTTCATTCCCTCTGTATGTTCTATTCCATGCATCATTTTTTACCTTTTTGGTCCACCTCTTTTCAATGTAAATATCGGGAATCCTTTTGATGTTTGTGATTCAAAGCTTTAATGCAATGAAAGCAAAGCCATCCAACCTCACTTGAAGCTATTGCGGCTACAATTCACTCTTACCACTCCATTATCATTCATGTAACTTCTTGTTTCTTTTCTTTCGGGATGATCTTCATGAGCAATCTCGTACAATTTATTATTGTCATCGAAAGAGAAACAAATACTATAAGTTGTTGCAAATGCGGCCTTTACTTCTTCTTGAAAAAACACGGAAAAAAATTAAAAACAAAGTCATTTTTATTGTGCTTCTAAGTAAAACACCAAATTTCACTTATAAAACACCAAGAAAATGAACTAAAACAACAAGCTTTGATAGAATCAAGAGCAGATTAACTTGAAAAATACACCTTTTAAGTAAAGCTGCTTGTTTTAACATTCAACTTGATGCTTTAATATGTAAACTTGATGTTTTAATATATAAACTCAATATTATAAGGAACAAACTGAATATCTCCAAAGTGTAAACTTGGTGCATAGTGATAATACCACCATTCAAATCGGTTTTGGGACGAGAGAAAGTGCAATTAAACTCCTTCGGTTGTTCCGTACTCCTCCAACGTTTCACGGTCTCGTTAAATATCTCAAAGAACTTTGTTAGTGAGGTACTTACATTTGCTCTGAAACAAATTGCATGGTTAGTGCTTTCACTTCTTTGAGATGACAAAATGCCGAGAAAAGAAATCTTTGCTTAATGCGGTGCACCACTTATCTCGAATCTCATATAGACGCTTAAACCATTTTTCTTCTCCAAGATTATATTTGTCGATCATTGAATGCCAACAATGTTCAAACTCGGCCTCATTAACACAACCTCTAAGACGGTGATCAAATTCATCCTTGAATTCTTCATCCTTCTTGAGTTTTCCAAAGTGGCTTCTTGCATTTTGTAAAATGTGCCACAAGCAAAGCCTATGTCTCGTTCTTCCCTCAAACACCTATTTAGTAAAGAAAAAAATATGTGAGGCATGAAATATATAAAGCCAAACTAGCAATTGAAACACCCAATGCAATTTTTATAGCCAACCTTGCTACTACATATATAGTTTTTAAGAAACATACATTTTCTAATTGAAAAACTTTCTACTAGATAACTTGTTGCTTTATATTAATAACTTTGTATTTATATGGTTAAACTTGGTATTGCATAGACTAACATAGTTTAAGTTCTACATACCTCTTCAATCGCTTTCGACATCGCAGAGTCTTGATCAGTAAAAATTGTCTTCGGTTCTTTTCCTCCCATGGACTTTCGAAATTCTTTAAGAAGCCATGCAAATGTTTCTGCCTTTTCATTATTCAAGAATGCACAACCAAACATAACAGTGTTTCAATGGTTGTTCACACCAACTATAGGGGCACAAATTAGACCATACTTATTGGTGTCATATGTTGTGTCAAAAATAACAACATCCCCGAACAATTCATAGTCCTCTCTCATCATTGGGTCCCTCCAGAATATTGCGCATAATCTAACATCATCTCCAAGTCGTATTTTATAATAAAACCTTGGATCTTCTTCCTCTAGCTCACTAAGTCTATCTACAACGATTTGAGCATCACCACCGTCAATCTTTTCCGATCGTAATCGCTGCACAAAATTGATATGATCCATCCTAGTATGGCCTAAATGCTCTTCCCCACCTGCTGCTTTAGCCAGAACATTAAATCCATCGATTGGCCTTATACCAGCTTCTTCCATTTGTTCAATCACTAGACCATTTGCCTCTGATATATTCCTTTCGTTACGCTTTAAATGGTTCCATTGTGTCCTCGTCATCTCATGGTTGTGTTCTATAACATGGCGTACAACCTCATATAAATCTTCCTTTGGGAGCAATTTCACCCTCATCAAAGCTTTACAACCTGTTCTTTTCACTACACATTTTCTTTTCTTTCTTTCTTTTTTTGGTTTATCATCCAATAGTTGTAATGGAGATGGAATGAAGATACCATCAATCGCAACAGGACGTTCAGCTGCAGATACTCTTGGTTTCAATGTTCCTTCACAGGAACATTTAAAATATCTTTGTAGTGGTTTCCCATATTTCTTGGACATACTTACGGTTGAAAGTTTTGTCGTAAACCCTAATGCATTAGCATGTTTTTGTAGATGATATACAATTCTTCCCATGTCTTTGCTTTTATGGACATCAAAGAACCGGCAACATTCACACCATTAGGAGCAGTCGGCTGTCAAAAAATTAATACATAATAACTTGATTAAACAACAGATTGCATTAATAAAACACCAAGTTTTTAGGATAAAATATCAAGTTTCATTAATAAAAAACCAAGTTACTAAACTAAAATATTAAGTTTCCATAGAATAAAACACCCAGTTGCACTAATAAAACACCAAGTTCATGGAATAAAACATCAAGTCTTACTACTAAATACCAAGTAACTAAACTAAAATACCAGATTGCACTAATAAAACACAAAGTTCGTAGAATAAAACATCAAGTTTCACTACTAAAATACCAAATAACTAAACTAAAATATTTTGTTTCATAGTATAAAACATCAAGTTTCAGCATAACTTGATTAAACACCATATTGCACTAATAAAACATAAAGTTCGTAGACTAAAACCACAAGTTTCAATACTAAAATACAAAGTTACCATACTAAAACATCAAATTATAATAAACGTAAAACCAAAATTCAGAAATAAAACACCTCATTTGAATCAGTTTTGGTTAATAAACTAGTTGTTTTAGTAGAGAAGATGAGTTGGTAAACAACCTAGTTGCATTGCGGATTCAATTGCAATCTCTTCAAATTGATCTTCATTGTCGTTTTCGTTTTCAATCTCTTCAAATTGATTTTCATTGTCATTATCCACTATCGCCATCTCCATCTCCATCATCTATAAAGAGAAGAACAATTCAATTAAATCAATTTCAATTGAATAATTTCAATTAGATGAACAAAATTGTATAGATTCAAACCTTTTCAATTGTTGTTTGAAGCTTCCTTCTGCAATCCTTTCATCAAAAAAGTGAATCACGTTGGGTAATTTGGTGAAGAAGAGAGATCCGCTGCTGCAGCTAGAAAGAGAGAGGGAGAGATGGCGGAAGGATGAGGAGCGAGCGTGAGGTGTGTGTTTTTTCTAGGTTTTAATCTAATAAACCAACTCAAGAACCGGTTTTTTTAGGCTTTACTAGTTTGGTTCATTAAGAACCGGTTTTTAAAACAAAACAAGACTTTTTATAATGTTTGGGAGAAACTAGTTTCTCCCAAAACCAACTCATTACCAAATATCGTAGTCAAACGATATCCGCAGTCCGATAACGGTTTCTCAATAGGGAAGCTTCTGGTCGTATTTATGGTTTGTTTCTAATAGAATAGACAATATCAACAAAGACACTCTAGATGTCAATCTTGTACTAGATTAAGACATTGATTAATAAAAACATACTAAAAAAATTTAATTCAATCTTACTGGTTTTACTCCCATCGCAAAAACTAGTTTTACTTTCATTAATTTTTTATATATAGAGAAATTTTAAATGTGTTATACCATACACCACCACCATGAATAGAAGCTTCGGCGCACTGATAGAGGTGTTTTTGTTTGATTTTGAGGATGCGGGTTTAAGTTTTGTAAACAGTCTATTACAAATATGTAGGGCGAGGGTAAGATTTGCCTATATTTGGTGGATATCATTTCGATCGAAACCTAACGATTTATTTTAAAATTCGCAAGCGTACGGGCTATTGAAATATAGCGGGTGCAAGTACGAGTCGATCCCAAAGGGACAGGGATTACTTTTGAATGAAATTGTTTTTACTATAATCGCAAAAGAGATTGGGGGAAATAAAGATTGTTTTAGGAAGAGAATGAAGCATACGCAAAAAATACTTTAAATAAAATTCTTATAAACACAAAATCTGGGGAGAAATGCGTTTCTCCGTAACTTATGGAGAAACGGGGCCCGACTTGTCGCGCGACAAGGCTTCTGGATATCCAGAAGCTTATGAAAGTGATATCCAGAAACCTTCAAAATGAATATCCAGAAACTTTCAAAATGTTTCTGGATATTCATTTGATGGTTTCTGGATATACATTTGAAGGTTTCTGGATATCCAGAAACCTTCAAAATGAATATCCAGAAACTTTCAAAATGTTTCTGGATATTCATTTGATGGTTTCTGGATATACATTTGAAGGTTTCTGGATATCCAGAAACCTTCAATAAGCAATTTCTGGTCTTGGCCTTGGATTTGGCTTCAAATATATTTTTTCTGGATATCCGCCCAAAGGCTTCTGGATATCCGTTCCAAAGCTTCTGGATATCCAGAACCCTTTGAGACTGATATCCAGAATTTTTTTTCTGGTTATCAAACGCATAGCTTCTGGCTATTAAAAACATGTTTCTCTATAGTTATGGAGAAACGCGTTTCTCAGCAGACCTACTCTCTTATAAATGAAGCATTCTAGGGATTGGAAATCATTTACACAATTTGTTCATCATATAGTCATGTCTTAGCAAATACTCCCTCTGTCCCACAGAAATAGGCACTTTTTTGCTTGGCACGAGAATTAAGGTAAAAGGTGAAAAAGTGATGTGTTGTGAGTGTAGATGGTTGGGTAGGAGAGAGAAAGTGGATTAAGTGGGTAATGGTTGTGAGTAAAGACAAGTGGGTCCCATTTCCATTTTGGGAAAGTGCAGATTATTGTGGGACGCCCAAAAGATGTCTTTTTGCAGATTATCGTGGGACGGAGAGAGTATAGGTTTTCATGAAAATCAAGGATGGTACGTTAGGCTTACACTACTTCTCACGGTCAAGACAGTAGCGTTGTATCCTTCACTAATTATGTCCTAACTTTTTGAGATTTCCGTTTATGGTACTCCCGCCCTGTCACAAACGGGCATTTCGGCTTATCTCTAGCTGACCATAATTAGTAAGGATCCATTAAGATCGAAAGTCAACGTACTTTCCATTAAAGGAACATCCCTAGGCCATTGAACTACTCTTGTGATCAATGAAACCTAGTTCCTTTATATGGTTCCGTCAATCGAGATTCTCCGCTAGGTACTTCTCTCGATCGACTGAATCATACAAGTTGAACGTCTCCAAAATGTAAGTCATTTTGAGATTGATATAAAGAAATTGTTTAGATAAAGATACTCTCGATCGACTGAATCATACAAGTTGAACGTCTCCAAAATGTAAGTCATTTTGAGATTGATATAAAGAAATTGTTTAGATAAAGATAGAAGACAAGACTTTCATATTTAAGATGATGAACAATATGTGCTTTTGAGTTTTCAACCCCAAGAACAAGGGGGATTACTCACTAGCCATGTGAAAGTAAATAAACTTAAAATAATAAGAGACAGAGTAAGAAGAACTTATGATTATTAAGAGATGAATGGCTGGAATAATACTTCAATTTTTATTGCTTCTTTCCGAGAGAACTTCAAGAACAATGTACACTTGAATCTTCAAATCTTTTGGAAATAATTGTAAAGAATTGTGTATAATGTAAATTCTACTTTGGTATACTACTCTCTGATAATTTCTGATATCTTTAGACTGATTACAAGTGATCTATTTATAATAAGGAGGAGGCTCTTCAAAGTGGTGCCATTGAAAGGTGTCTTTAGAATCTGCAGGTGCCATTTGCACAGCCGAGCTAAGGAAGTTGCACGCACGCTCCATGCTTGGCGCCAACTTTGGATTTCGAACTGGGCAAATGGCACGGCCGCTCCGTGTTTGCTGCACGGCCGCTCTGAGAAGTAGCACGGCCACACCATTTTTAAGACACGACCACTTAGCGTTTTGGGGCCAAAAATGGCCTTGACATGGCCAAGTGCACGGCCGCTCCATGTATGGCTGCACGGCCGCTCTGGCTGGAATTTGGCTTGTGTGCTTGATTTGCTTGTTGTTCTTCCATGTCTTTGCACCAAGATGTCCCAAGCATCCTTTGATCATAAAATAGACTAAAAACCTGTCTAAAATGTACAATACATACCAGAAGTGTAAAATCGAAGATATATACAAAAGAAACTAAAAATAGACTAAAATGAAATCTAAATGATAACTAAACTAAGGAAATTACTATAAAAATATAGGATAAATGACTATATAATAGTCACTTATCAATATCCTTTCCTGAACCCTCGCTACGCGAGCGGGATGTCTTGTGAACTGAGTTGCCTTTTTTTTTAACATACACCACCATGTTTCAATAAAGATAAATATGAAATATCACTTTTGCAATTATCAATTTGGCTAAGTAGATAATAGTTGTTAGTTGTGAAAATCTCAACAATGAACGATTTATACTCGCGTCTCTCTCAATAAAATGTGGTATTGCATTCCATCAAATTTAGATCGATAAATTAGATTGCAACACACTTCCAAAACCATTTTGTACCAGCTCGGATTAAAATAAAATTGGAATTTGAACAATCAATGAACAGAGTAATCAATTTGGGGCAATTTTCTTCTAGTATTTAATTTCAACGAAACAACAAGGAAATACGAAAATGACTAAAATAAAAGCTTACAGAGCTACTTCTATGGCTAATTGACTAAGACCAGTAAGAAAAACAAGATAATAATAAAATCAGTAATTCGCTTCTCTCCTTCACGCCTGATGTCGCCCTTTTACGCGTGCTCATGTGCAAGAGATTAAGGTAGATTCTCAACACCTAACAATCTTTAACAACCTCACGTGAATGGCACATGCGTCTTAAATTAACTGACCCTTTTGTCCATCATTAAACGATGGCTAATTCCAATTGTACCCTTCTCACCAACGGTCATAACTACTTCAAAATAAAAGGATAAAAGCTCCATTTTCAAATATGACAACTCCGTACCCCATAAGAAACTTCCTTGACCTCAAGGCAAGAAGTCAGGGAATTGGACATGAATCGGAGTTGCTTCCTCCCAAGTTGAATCCTTTGGAAGTATGCTAGACCAATGTATAAGCACTTCTAGCACATCTTTATTTCTTTTTTGTAACCATTATTCTATCCAACAATTTATAAGGTTGGATAAGGAACTTACAATCCACCCCCACTTTAGGCAATGCAATGCTCACAATTTTAGATTTACCAATTTTCTTCTTAAGGAAGGATACATAAAAGATTGGATGAATCTGAGAACCTGTTGGTAATGATAGCTTGTATGCTACCTTCCCAATCTTATCTATGACTTGATGGGGTATCCAAAATATTTAGAGGAGAGCTTCAAATTCTTCCTCAAGGCCAATGAATTCTATCTATAAATTTTTAACTTTAAGATCACCCGATCTCACACATTAGACTCTCTTTCAGTCCTATTCTTATATATCAGTATATGATGTGTACCTGGCTTGAGCTTGAGTCAATGCTTCCTTTAAAATGTTATTCACCACTCCTCTTACCTTAAAGAATTTTCGTTGCTGCTACCGATGAAGTGTCACTGATGGGAATAGTGAACTGCCTCGAAGAAATGCCATACAAAGCCTAAAATGGAGACATGCCATTAGAAGAATGTGGGGTGGTGTTATACCACCATTCAGCTAATGGAAGCATTTTCTCTACTTGAAAGGTCTTTGTCCAGTCATCATCCTTAAATAAAATTCCACACATCTATTCACTCACTCTCTCTGTTTGTCCATCTGTTTGTGGGTGGTATGCCCTACTAAAAGCCAACTTGGTACCCATATTCTTGAACAACTCTGTCCATAAGTGACTCAAGAATAACTTGTCCCTATCACTCACTATTGTTTTTGGCAACCAATGGAGTTTGTAAATATTGTCAAGGAATGTTTGGGCTAAATCAGTATCTGAAATAGGGTGGGAAAGAGCTATGAAGTGGTTGTATTTTGAAAATCTATCAACCATTACTAGGATAGAATCCTTACCGTGGGACTTTGGTAAACCATCAATAAAATCCATTGATATGTCTTCCCAAATTTGATTTGGGATGGGTAAAGGTTGTAGCAGTCCAGGGTAGTGGCAGTTCTCACTTTTATTCAATTGGCAGATATCACAATATTCTTGTACATACCTCTGAATCTCTTGCTTCATGGATGGCCGTAAGAAGAACTGAGAAACCCTCTTAGTGGTGATATCCCTGCCAAAATGACCTCTAACGCTACTACCATATCATTCTGCAAAGATTTCCTTCCTTAAGTTTCCATTGCCTCCACATAAATCTTCCCATCTTATCTAAGTAGTCCCTACTGTAATGTCCACCCACCATTGTTCTTCTTGTCAGATGCTAGCAAAAGGAACTCTCTAGCTGCTCCATCATCTTCATAACTAAGGAATATATCAGTTAACCAAGTTGGTGTTACTGCAGTTATAGTACTGCAAGTACCATTTTCCAAAGTTAGCCTTGAGAGTGCATCAGCTACCTTGTTTTCCACCCCTTGCTTATGAACTATTTCATAATCTAGCCCCATCATTTTAGCAAGCCACTTATGTTGTAAAAGAGTAGTGATTCACTGTTCTAGGAAGTACTTAGGGCTCTGGTGATCTGTTCTAATGAAGTGGTTACTTACAAATATGACCTCCATTTTTCAACAGACATGATGATAACTAGCAATTCCTTATCATATGTTGAGAAAGCTTGGTTCTTTTGGCTAAGCCCTTTGCTAAGAAAAGCTATTGGTTGTCCTTGTTGCATTAACACTACTGCTACACCAGTACTATAAGCATTTGCTTCAATCACAAAAGGTAAGGAGAATTTGGGCATTTCTAGGACTGGGGTACCCCATATAGCCCTCTTGAGTTGCTCAAATGCCTCCCCTTCCATTTCATTCCAACTAAACCCATTCTATTTCGGTAATATTGTTAATGGATTTGCAATAACCCCATAGTTCTTTACAAATATCCTATATTACCCACTAAACCATAAGAAGCTTTTTAGTTGCTTAAAGTTAGTAGCAACTGGCCAATTCAATATTGCTTCTATCTTTTCCGGATCTGCAGCCACTCCTTTATCAGAAATTATATGTCTCAAATATTCAAACTCTCTGTGTGCAAAAGAATACTTGCTGAGCTTGGAAAACAATTTATACCTTCCATGACTAGCAATACTACTTGTAAGTGTTTCAAATGATCTTCTAAGGTTTGGCTATAGATTAAGATATTATAAAAAAACTAATATTGTCCTCCTCAAATAAGGTTGAAAGACCTCATTCGTCAAAGCTTGAAAACATGTTGGGGCATTGGTCAAACCAAAAGGCATTACCTTAAATTCAATGTGGCAATGATGAGTTCTAAATGCAATTTTAGGGATATCATCATTAACTACCCTAATTTGATGATACCCAGACCTCAAATCCAATTTAGTAAACCATTTAGCCCATGTAATTCATCCAACAGTTTCTCAATGACTAGAATGCGAAACTTATCATTGATAGTAATGTCATTCAACCTCCTATAATCCACACACTATCTTAATGTTCCATCTTTTTTCGAAATGAGTAGCACAGGAGCAGCAAAAGGGCTATTATTGTGTTGCACAATTCCAGCCTCTAGCATCTCTTTGACTTGTCTCTCTATCTCAGTCTTTTGCACATAAGGAATTATGTAGAGTCTTTAGTTAGTAGGCAAACTTCCTTCCTTGAGTAGTATTTTGTGGTCATGTCTTCTTATGGGTGGGAGACCCTTAGGTTCTGTAAAAACCTCCTTATGTTGTTCAATTACTTGTTGCACTTCTCTCAACACCCCTTCTCGACCTTCTTCTGCAGACATATTGAATATATAGCCTATAAGTGTTGGTGTTATGCCCTAGGAGTATAGTTATTTTGACTCATAACTAATACCGTTATGTAATCGTCTTTACCATTTATAATAGAGAATATTTATCTTGAGTATCATATGCTTTACATGTTTGTTATAATATTCTATGTCCCTAGTTATTGTTAATAACTAGTATAAGTTGGTAATGGATAATCATAGAGATGATTATATGTATGGGGATGCACATTACACTTATGGATACTTGTTAGAGAACAAGGTACTGGACTGACCCATCTATGATATTTATGACTTGTTCTATGGTCATATATGTCATGATTAAATCTCATGATAGTTGTGTCATTGGAATCCTTAGTACCTGAGATTATCATCGTCTTCCATATGATGAACGTTGTGTTTGATCTAGTCTAACACTATCTTTAATAGGATAGCAATAAGGGCAGTGTTGGCACGATTGGATTCTTGTAGGAAAGTATGATAAGTCAAGATGGGATTTGTCCCTCGTTAAGAGAGATGTTTGCTTGGGCCCCTCGATGAATAGTGTTGATAAAATGTGTGGCCACACTAAAGAGATTTGATAGAGATCAAATGCATTTGGATTATCAATATATTCGGAATCGAGAAAGCATTGAACAATATAAGTTGACGTGGACCATGACTTATGTTCAATATGACATCGTGAGACAAAGGGATTGTGACATTGATGTATCAAGGAATCAGGCTTTGATGTTATATTTAATTAGGTTGAGATAATGGCTTGCTAGAGACCACTTATGTCTTGTGAGGTTGATGTTTCAAACTCACTACCAACATAAATTATAATTCCTAAAGGGTCACACACAAAGAACGGATTGAAATTGGCTCAAATATGGGACTGAACTTCTGGCGACCGCCGGTGAGCATAGTGGGCGACCGCCCACAAGCCACTGTTCACTTGGGCAACTACCGAGGAAGGTGTGGGCAACCGCACAAGATTGTTTTTCGAAAACAACAAAAAGACTGTACAACTGGGCAGCCGTCGGGCCTTGGTAGGGTGACCGCCCAGCCCCCATTTCAGCAGTTCCGTTTTGGCTTTGGATTAGGGCTTTTCTCCCTAACAGTTAGGGATATTTATAAAGTATAAATAGCCCCTTTTGCCTTAGCCATGACACACAAAATTTAGGGCTTGAGAAACACAAATCTCTTGATTTTGATTACGAATCAAAGATCAAAACACCCTAGATTTAATTCCATATTAGCCAAAAAATTTTGAAAAGTGTTTCAACCATTGAGGATCATCTAGCAATCCAACAAGATTCGATCATGGTTCGTTCGCGTGTGGATTACCGATAGAGGGTGATTGCTTTATCACCAAAAGCTTGAAGGCCTAGCATTGTTGATTCATCAAAAGGAAGAACAAGGAAGAAGATCAAAGTTTCGTCTACGACTCAAAAGGTGAATTACGAATCATGTACGAAAGACAAACTCGCAACCAAGGCTAGTAAATCTATTTCATAGTTTTAATCTCTTCATATTAGACGGATTCATGGTTAGGGTTTGGTGAATTATATAAATCTTCCGCTGCGCTTGTAACCCCAAAATCCAACAATAAGCCCTTGCTTAGTCTTCCTTAGTAACCTGTTTATACCTTTCCCACTAATCATATTCAGTGAGCCTTCTTGTTTGCTTCCTTTGATAACAACCTTTCTCCTTCCATGACTGAGTGTGACTTCCATTTTATTGAAGTCAAAAGTAACATAATTGTACCCCTTAAGCCATTCTACCCTTAGAACAATGTCACAACCTCCTAAGGCTAATAGCCTCAAATCAGCATCAAAATTATGTCCTTGCATGGTCCATTTAAAATCACTTCATTTCCAATCACTCATAAGACTGTTTCCATCGGCTACACTGACTGAAATTCGACAAGCTAACTCTTGTGCACATTCCAACTACTCTTGAGTTATAGGAGCCACAAAATTGTGAGTTGCACCATTATCAATAAGGATGGTCAACACATGTTTCTTTACATACCCTTGTACCTGTGAGTACGCCAATCCAATTTGCAACCCTTTATAAGTGCCTTTTAATGAAATAAAATTGCACTAGGGGCGTTTTGGTAAAAAAAAATTTGACCATTCCGAGACTTCCAGAATCTTTTTATAAGTTTCTTGCGAAAAAAGTACTATTAAGTATTTTTCCCATGCAAAAGGACCTACAGGGAATTAATTATTTTGGAATTGTTGGGAATTAACTCGGAATGTTCCAGAATCAGTTGTGGGCGCTAGAAACGGTTAAGTGGCTCGTCTAGTCGTGTGACACAACGGGCCATGGAAAATAGAAGCGTTACGTCGTGCGACACAACTAGCCCTCATCAGCAGCCTATAAATTGGACCCTTCCCCTCTCATTTCGGGATCCCTTTTCAGCCTCCCTACTGTCACTTTGCCAAAATACGCCCAGAAATCTCTCTCTCTCCTAAAACACACACAACACACACCAATTCCCTTGAATTCTCTCATCTCTCATACACACCTCACCCATCTACCTTCATATACTACATACCATTGAAGATCTAAGGCCAGCACTCCATCTGTGCTCAAATCCACATCCTGTAGCTGATTTGAAGGTCACTACACCTAACTTGGTGTAGTGATTGTGGATCTACAAGGATAACAGCTCCCTTCCTCTTTCTCTCTCTCATATTTGTTCATTACATAATTCATTGCAATTTCTGTTCATTGACTTGATAATCAAGCTCCATCTGCTCTGATTATCAAGTCACAATCGCCATCTCTCTGTTTAATCTCATTGTTCCTTAATTACTTCATGTTCATGGGTTAATCTTAGTGTATTTGTTGCTTGTTCATCAAGGGAGTGTGGATCCTCCCATATCCACACCCCCTTGATCGATTGAATATTAATTCGTATAGTTTCTAAATTGAATTGGTGTTCTATTTCGATCTGATTGGATCTCTGTTGATTCTGATTTCAAATTGTAAGGTTTCTGCAGATCGACAACCTGTTTCACGCGACACAACCTGCCAGGCTGAGTCCTGTGTCACGCGACACAACTCGCCAGGCAGATCCTGTGTCACGCGACACATCTTGCCCTTCTACAGAAACTCCTTTTTAGTTGTAAGTTGTTCATTTCAAATGTAATTTGGGATGTGGCCTCCCATATTAAATGGCTCACAAGATGTAATTCTTTCATTTTGATCAATGAAAACAAAGCATCAAAATGCATTTTATCATATGTTTTGTCTCACACAATTTGCACACACTTATCGAATGTTTTGGATGTTGAGCATAGTAAGACTCGTTTTACGAGGCGTGTTGGGTGAACTCTCGGTTCTTCCCAACACGTAACCTGACCCCCGAACTCAAATTCTCTTTTCAAAAAGGTTTTCAATGTTTCCTTTAAAATGGCCTAGCGACTCCCATTTTATCATAAATTTTTCGATGAGCGTTCATTCAGTACCTTGATAGTGTCATGAGCAGTTGTACTAGATATTGCATGAACTGAGATCTAACAATCCTCCTCTTCATAAATCTCTTCCTCTCTGGCTTTTACTTCTGTAATTCCATCACCATCACTCTCATCAATCTCTTATTCCTCCCCAATTAGGCACAACATGGACTTACAGACATGGCCTTATAGATGTTTATCATCACAGCGGAAACAAAGTCCCTTTTTCCTTCTCTCAGGATTTCAGCATTAGTGAGGGTTGTGGATTGGGAACTTTTGGTGTTCTAGTGGCTGATGTATGACGTTTGGGTTTTATTAGAGCTGTATGGTATAGGTTTAGTGTAATTGTAAGGCTTAGTATAACTGAAAGTAGGCTTAGTTTTACTCCTTTGTAAATTGAGTTTAGCTTGTTTGGCAAAATATAAGGCCTTATCAAAAATACTAGGTAAGGCCATATCCACTGCCCCCCTTATATGTTCTTTCAATCGGCTAGTGAAGCTGGATATGAAATATTGCTCAAAAATTCTCCTTCCTTAGCTATGACTTCATTCCTTAACTCTTCAAATTCATCCATGTAAGCCTCTCTTGATCCTATTTTCTTGAGTTTGTTGAACTCAGCTTGAGGGTTATAGTGCTCAATGGGAGTGAATTTTTTATCACATCTTCAATAAAGTTCCACACCTTTTCTTCCAGTTTGGTAATATCGATACCATCTTAAAGCTCTTCCCTTGAAATTGGTAAAAGCAAACCTAGGTTTCCTCACTTCCTCCATAGGGTTGAACTTAAAGTATTGGTTGCATTGGTTTTCCCATCCTCTAGGATCAATCCCTTAAAAGATAGAAAATCCATTTTGGTGGTATATTGTTTGGCCAATAGTTTCCTCGTATAGCCCCAAAATTAGGTCCATATTATTGGTGGTTGCCAAACTGGTTTGGATTTTGTTGTAAATAAACTTGTTGTTGAAAGGGTGTTGGGTTTTGGTTTTGGTATTGAAATTTGTTTAGATATGGCTATTGTTTCTGATGAAGAATTTGGTGTTGGTTCTGTGGTGGTGTTTGGTCAAGGTGTATAGTGGTATGAATTGGTGGTGTTTGGGAGTAGTGTGGGATAATGAGGGTTGAGTATAGGTGGTAAAGAATGGTTTGAAAATGAAGTAACATGCATGTTGGTGGAGTAAATAGGCATAGACACAATGTGTGTAGGCATAGGTACAGTAGAGTATGTAGGATGGACAGAAGTGGTATACCTCTGCTTATTGTCCAGATTGGGCCTATCATGGACTGAACCATTGAAGTTGAACCTATCTCTCCCACCTGGCCACCTACCTCTTCCAGTTTCTTTTCATTAGTCTCAAATCTTCGTTCTGCCTCTTTCCATCTCATTCCATCATCCAAAGTAGCAACAGAAGCAATCCGTGTAAGTTTGAAAATGGTTTAAAAAATTATACATCTATTCACCCCCCCTCTAGCTGTTTTTCATACCCTTATTGCACCTTTGGTACCAACAGTTAAACTTGTTCTCTACATGTTCTTTGATAATAAAAGTTTTCCAGCAAATATTGCCTTGCTGAAGTGTTAATTATGTCCGTTTGTGTTTGTTTAGACACTTGTGTGCATATTGTTACGCACAAGTAGTTGTGTATCAGAACTGTCCTAGCTACATTTTCTATTGGTCATTAACAAATACATTACATTATTTGTAAAATTTGTGAAATAAGGTTGAATAATTGGTCATTTGACCAACAAAATTTCATTGAGCAATGTTATGGGCACAAAAAAAACTCGCAAAATCTAGGAGAAAAACAAAGTTTACAAAAATTAATTGAATGTTAAATTAATAAGCATTGAGGTCTACAAGCATAATATCCAATCATTTAATAATATTGTTTGTGAGCAAAATTTTGTTAGATTCTTTTTTTACTCTAGTACTCCCTTCGTTCCACAATAAGGTTACTAGTTTGACTTACACGAAGAGTAATAAAAAACAAATAATTACAAGGACATCAAATATACTACACGCTCGTTTACAATTAATTTAACATACTAAAAATTGACAACATAATTTAACGTACTTTTGAGTCTCATTACAAATAAGGTAATTGAGTTGGATGACGTTAATTTTCATTAACATGATGAACCAACTCGTTAAATAACATAATAATCGTTAAATAATTAACATCCCTTTCATCTTCATTCTCATTTCATTTATATCATACATTTTTTCAATTTCAAACCATGGACGAACACATTTTGAAACAACAAATTGCAAATCCAAAAATCCAAAATCAAATACAACACACACACACACACATATACACACACACACACACACTTTCTCTCTCATCTCTACATCTCCGGCTCCCCCTCCCTCGGCCTTCTTACCTCTTCCCGTCAAATTTGTCCAGATCGGAATTCCCAGCAGTTGTTGTTGGTGTAATGCCCTAGGCGTTTAGTTATGTTTGACTTATAACTTAATACCGTTATGTAATCATCTTTATCGTTTATTATAGAGTATGTTTATTTGATTTATTATATGTTTTTCATGTTAATTATAATAACCTGTGTCCCTAGTTATTATGATTAACTAGTATAAGTTGGTAATGGATAATCATAGAGATGATTATATGCATGGGGATGCACATTATACTTATGGGTACTTGCTAGGGAACAAGTACTGGACAGGACCTATCGATGAGATTTATGACATGGTCTATGGTCATATAAGTCATGATTAAATCGCATGATAGTCGTGTCATTGAATCCTTTTACCTGAGATTATCATCATCTTCCACATGATGAGCGTTGTGTTTGATGTAGTCTAACACTATCTTTAATAGGATAGCAATAAGGGCTATATTGGCACGATTGGATTCTTGTAGGGAAGAATGATAAGTCAAGATGGGATTTTTCCCTCTCGTTGAGAGAGATGTATGCTTGGACCCCTCGATGAATAGTGTTGATGAAATGTGTGGCCACACTCAAGAGATTTGATAAGATCAAATGCACTTGGATTATCAACATATTTGGAATCGAGAAAGCATTGAACGATATGAGTTGACATGGACCATGACTCATGTTCAATTTGACATCATGGACAAAGGGATTGTGACATTTGATCTATCAAGGAATCAAGCTTTGATGTTATATTAATTGAGTGGATATAATGGTTTTCTAGAAACCACTTATGTCTTGTGAGGATCGATGTTTCGACTCACTACCAACATAAATTTAATTCCTAAAGGGTCACACACAAAGAATGAATCAGAAAAATGGCTTAATATGTGAAATTGGTTCTGGCACGACTAGTGCCCTTGGTCACGACTTGTAACCTTGTGCAGTATGACTGCATGGAAAAAGGGAACGACTCCTGAAGAACAATTGTGCATTCTGGTGTTGGGAATGACTCGTGCTCTTAGCACGAGTCGTGCCTTAGATCAGCACGAGTGCAATATTAAGCACGACTCGTACCACGACTGTTTTTGGGCAAAGCACGACTCGTGCCCTCCAGCATGAGTCGTGCCTGCGACTTAATTCAGTTCGTACTCGTTTGCTTTCTATTGAATAGGTTTCTGGCTTGGACAAGGATTATCCCTAAGTGTTAGAGATTTATAATTGGTATAAATATAACCCTTCTCCTCAGTCATAAACAAGGTTTTTTAGGGTTTATTGAAACACTAAAATATTGATTTTGATTGAGAATCAAAGATCAAAACCATCCCAAATCAATTCCATATTTTGCCATTGATTGTTGAATATCGATTCAACAATCGGGGATCATCTAGCAATCCTACAAGATTAGATCTTGGTTTGTTCGCGTGTGGATTACCGATAGAGGGTGATTCCGTCATCACCTAAAGCTTGAAGATTTATTCATCACAAGGAAGACTAAGGATAAAATCAAAGGTTCGTCAACGGTTCAAGGATTCGATTTTCAGATTCGCTTTAGGACACCAAATTCGCTATTAAGGTATGTAAAATCTATTTCATGATTTTATCTATTCATATTAGACGGATTCAAGGCTAGGGTTTTGTGTGGTTTTATAAAGTTCTTCCGCTGTGTTTGTAACCCCAAAACCCAACAGTGGTATCAGAGCCGCGTTTTATCATGATTAGGTTAAAATTGGCATGCTAGATTTAATTTGATTAAATGCTTTACATGCTATATGAAATATGTTTCACCCTAAAAAAAACCACTTAGCATGTTCTACATCTTGGACATCCATCTTGAGGTAACATCTTAACTTACGTTTTGGACTAACGCCTTGAAAATGTTTGTTGTATTTTCCTATTTTTCAGGGGCACGGAGATAAATAAAATTAAATCATTTAAATGACTGCATGGACTTAGTCAAGCAACGGTCTCCACCTGCAACCAAGAAATAACGCCTTATCTCCATCAACAAATAGCGAGATTCTAGGCGAGATTTCAGCAAGGCATTCAAGATGTTGTTTTTCAGTTACACTCACGCCTATATATTGTACCTAGACCGCACCTGTAACACGTTACACAGTTTTGCTCACTTCTACTCTGCACTTGTACTCGGAAACACTAAAGACTTAATAAAATTTAGTTGGTTTAGGCAGGCTTTCCAAAGGCCTCCCGAGGTTTTCTCTTGGACGATTGCTCTAAGGGTTTCCTCGTTACATCCTTGTGTTCATCTTGCTTTGAGAATTATATTCCATTTGTGCCCAAACCTCCTTGAAAAGATAAATTTACTTGTTGAAATTTGTCCAAAACAATTTGGCGCCGTCTGTGGAAACTTTAGTTTTTTAGATTCCAATCAAGATGAGCAATCCGACTTCGGCCATGTCCACCCCCATCATCACGACTGGGGCAAGGACCAACACGTCAAGTGTGCCCATGACGTCCAGTACGCATCTACCCGTGGGCTCTGGCGCAGCCACGCCTCAAACTCAAGGGCTCGGTCAAGGTGGATCTTCAGCCATGACATTGCCAGGAATCTCCATAGGAGTGATAACTGCTATGACATCTATGATGAAGCAATTAAAAGATCAAATCGACGGGCAACGACATACCAATCAGATGATTTTTAACCACATTGACAGGCTACAACAAGACTTCTCAGCTTCAGGGCTCAGCATTCCAATAGTCAACACGCCAGAGACACCACCCTTGCAGCCTAGAACTCTTTTTCCGGTTGCTGGAATGAGCGTGTGTGGTGGACAAGTCAACACGTCCACGTTCAGTACTGTTCAGACTAAAAGCACAACCATCACATCCAACCCGATGCCGCTGTCATCATGTTTCACTTTTTCAGCTCCACCTCCTGTGGGGTAAACAGGGAGTTTTAATTTGTTCAATACTTCTTTTAATCCTTTAGTTGTGAATGTACGCTCGCCGAAATTTTAATGAAAATTTTAGGAGTCGCCATGCCATGTTTTAAGGTACACTTTAAAAAACCTTTGGAAGAGAATAGGGTCCGGGGGTCAGGTTACGTGTTGGGAAGAACCGAGAGTTCACCCAACACGCCTCATCCGTAGATGAGTCTTTCTAATTAAACATCCAAATAATTCAAAGTGTGTGCAAACAATGATAACGAACAAGTTTAGTAAAACATGAATTTTATTGATTGAATGAGATCTTACAACTTGTGAACCATTTGGTTAGGGAGGCCACATCCCAATTACAAAGGTCAGAACAGATTACAATTGGGAAATGGTCTCTGCAAACAGACATAATGTGTCACGTGACACATAGCATGCCTGGCTGGATGTGTCACGTGACACAGGATCCACCCAGGCACGATGTGTCGTGTGACACGGGATGTCCATCTGCAGAGACTTCACAACTTGAAAACAGAAGAACAAACAATCAAAACAGATCCAATTATACCATAGATTTAGCTTCGAAAATGAACAAATTAACAATAATTCAACCAAGGGGGTGTGGATATGGAGAGATCCACACACCCTTGGGAATTAAACACCATTTCAATAAGCTTCAACTCATGAACAATCAATTAGGCAAAACAACAATATTAAACAGAGAGATTGCGATTGGATCTCAATAATAAGACAGACGGGGTCGAATTACTGAGATCAGATGGATATATGACAATTGAATTATGAAATGACAAAATAAGAGAGAGAGAGAGAGAGATTTGGATTGTTACCCTTGTAGTATCCACAAATTATATACCAAGTTCGGTATAGAATCCTTCAACAACTGCTTCAGGGATGGACTGAGTTGAGGATTATTGATGGAAGGAGGATCCAAGTGTTGGTGGGTGAATTGAGGTGAATTGGAGGGAATTGAGGGAGGATTGGAGGGATTTTGGCTAGGAGAAAGAGAGAGAGAGAGAGAGAGAGGTATGTTTGACTGTGTATGGTATGTAGAGAAACTGGCAGAGTAACAGTAGGCCAAAGAGGGATCCATTTATGAGAGGGGGAGGGTCTTATTTATAGGCTGCAGATGATGGACACAAGGTGTCGCACGACCTTTTGTAACCACTTTTCATGGCTCGAGTTATCGCGTGACACAAGTCACCAACCGTTTCTGGCGCCAAAACCAGGTTCTGGAACATTCTAGGTTAAGACCCAAAAGTTCCAAAACAGGTTTATTCCTTGTAGGTCCTTTAGTCTTAGCAAAGTACTAAAAGGTACTTCCTTCGCAAGAAACTTGTGAAATGTTTCCGAAAGTCTCGGAACAGACCGGGAATTTACCAAAATGCCCCTTAATGCAATTTTATCAGATTAAAATGCATCTAAAAGGGTAGCGAATTTGATTGGCATACTTATAAGTTGCCACTAACCCTATTGCAGATACCGCTCTTGCAAGAGAAGTACAGCAACTTAAGGAAATTTGAAGGTTCCGGGGGTCACCTTGCCCTTCAATCAGGCCTCTCCAACCATCCATCATGATTCACGCTTTGTTTCTGCTATAGCTGGAGTGGAGATCCCTAAGAGATTCCAAGTACCTCCCATGAAGAAATATGATGGCACGACAGACCCTGCAGAACATATTGCCTTATACCAAGAAAAAATGGATATCATCAGCATTCCTCCGCATCTTAAAGAAGTTTGTTTATGCAGGGGCTTTGGCTCCACCTTATCCGATCCCGCCTTGATGTGGCTGACCAATTAACCTATGAACTCCATCTCATCATATTCTCAATTGATTAACATGTTTCTTAACCAATTTTCTTGCAATCGTGTCTTTGAAAAATTAACAAGCGACCTTTACAGGATTGTACAACAGCCTGACGAGACTTTAAAGGATTACGTATTCAGGTTCAACAAGGAGGCCGTAAGCATTCCTCACATTGACGTGTCGACTGCTACGGAAGCTTTCAGGATGGGCCTGAAAAGGGAATCACCCTTCTACCAAGACCTTGTCATGTTCCCATCTAGAAGTTAGGACGAGATCTGTTCGTTTCATAAGATTGGAAGAAGATGAAATGGTTCATGGCAAGGCGTCAAATAAGACGCTTACATACAGAAATCCTGACATAAAGGCGGATTCATCCCATCATTGATCAAATAGGGGAAAACCCTACTCTAAAACCGACTCTTCTAAAATTAATATTGTTGAAGAAGATGACGATGAAGACGATACAGTTTATTCTAAGATTAGTGACTACTGTTTTTCTGTTGACGTTTTAGGTCTCCTACATGCTATGGACAACCTAGGTGGTAAGGCGAGGTGGCCCAAGGCGGCTGACAAATCATCATCTTGGAAGGAAAAATCAAAGTGGTGTGCTTACCATGAAGACTTTGGACATACTACTGATAATTGCATTGCCTTGAGGAAAGAAATTAGCTACCTACTGTCGAAAGGGCTCCTCAAAGATTTGCTGGGAAAAAGAAAAGGACGGGTTGAAACAAAAGAAGCTGCCGCTGACGCTCCATCTTCACTTCCTCCTATAACTAAGGTGATCAACTTCATTGTAGGAGGGTCAGACATTTGTGGCACCACGTATTCTGCAGCCAAACGTCATGCTAAGGATTCTAAGGAAGACAAGACGAAATTGCCAACAAGACATCCGGATCACTCCCCTGAAGAGCAAATTATTTTTGATGACGACGATAAAGAAGGCATTTCAGACCCGCACCATGACGGTTTAGTCATCACCTTGCAAATTGCCAATTGCAAGGTGAAGCGCATCTTGATCGACAATGGCAGCTCTGTCAATTTGATCATGAAAAGCACCTTGGAAGAAATGATGATTCCCCTATCAGAGGTAGTAAGAAATTCCTCCGTCTTGGTAGGCTTTAGGGGGAAACCAAGCAGACAATTGGAGAGATTAAGTTACCCATCTATGTAGAAGGGATGAATTCTATGGAGAGGGTGTACGTGATTGACTGCCCATCCTCCTATAATCTCATCTTAGGCCGACCATGGATCCATAATATGAGGGCGGTTCCTTCTACATACCATCAATGTGTTAAGATTCCAATGCCTTGGGGAGTCATCATGGTGAAGGGTGATCAACAAGCTGCAAAAGAATGTTACAAAACAGATATGAAGGCGTGCTCTACTCATTAAATGCGACTTACGAAGAATAAAATCTAATGCGCCTTAAAATCCGTAACAATGAGGATGACGAATCATACCTGTTAGATGCCTAGTTGGGACTGGGGCATGTCATCATCCAATAATAAAGTTCCAGGGACTGCGTCTTAGATGATATTACGTGTAAGTTAAAACTCATTGCAATTTTAACGCCAAGGTACGAACCTCTTTTCTCATTTAATTTCTTTTCCCTTTTTCTTTCTTATCCCCTTAATTTTATCAAAATCCCTATTGACTTAAGCATTGGAGGGGTGTTAGCTGAGCTAACACCCAATCCTAACATGTTCCTGTGATGCAAGATGGGTGCTACTGAACTTTGGCCGAACAACCTTTGGAATACGCATGGCAAGCTCCTTGAAAGAACCAACGCTTCTTGATATTGTAAGGTACACGATCTCTCCATACTTAAGCAGCATTTCTATTATGTACCTATGAAACCACGAGAATAATCTCCTGGGCGCACGTTTTTCACACTTGATTTAAAGAAGCAAATACAATTCATCTTGTCGGAAGAATTGCACTTGCTATTTTAAAACCCAAGATGTGAACTAAGGATTGTAACATTGACATGTTACCTAAGGACTCCAGAATGTGACATTTCTACATGTCACCTACAACTTGGTTATAACATCGTTGCATGCTATCATTACAACTTGGTTATAACATCGTTGCATGTTATCTTTACAATTCGATTATAACATCGTTGCATGTTATATTTGCAAATTGGTTACAACACTTGTACGTGTTGTCTTTCGTATCCAAACAAAAAGTATTCAAAGGAATAAAACATCCTAGGCATCACTACATTTAAAATTTACCAAACGACCAAAGATGTTGGACCAACCCAACACCATCAAACGTTAAGCTGTTTGGACTCTTATGAGGCACTTACAAAAAATTCCAAACTTAAAGCTGTTTCAGGGGCTAACCCCCTCCAAAAACCCAAATTAACGTGCCAACAGGGGCACGACCCCATAAAACATAATCATTATTTAAACAACTTGAAAACGAAATTGTTTTTATATTGCAGGAACCACTCCTTTACCTCCATATTCCTTCCCACTTCCTTCATTCTCTCCACCTTCGTTAGTCACCTTAAGTTCTTGTGCCTTGGAATTCACCTCACTCACATCAGGGGCCTCTCCCAGGAATTCATTCGACATAGCTACTTCCTCGTCAATATTCCAATTTACATGCTGCCCACTTTCGAATTCCTTCATCATGTTGATGCGACATTCCATCACTGACTTGCTTGCACTCATCATGTATCCTTCTCTCACTTCACTCAACTCCTTAATATGCTCTTCTTCCACCTTCAGCATCCTAGTCGTCAAGTTGGCCAAGTCGTTGTTCTGCTTTTCCACATGTTCCTCAGCCTTCACCACTCTGAATACTTCAAATTTGTGCTTCTGAGTAAGGATCTTGATCTTATCTTCCTTCGCTTCTAGCTCCTTCAGAAAAAGGTCCATCCCTTCCAGTACCTACGGGTAAAAGAACATACCACCATATTAAAACTAGTCCCAAAAAATCAAGAATTTATTTTTCAAGATAGAAATCTACCTTGGCTTTTGCATCTTCAACTTTCCCTTCATCCTCTACCACGATCTCCGTCTCTTCTAGCTTTCTCTTCTTGTTCCCTTTGGTACCCTTTAAGCCTTCTCCTTTTGGAAGAGGAGGTTTCCCTTCTTGCTTGACACCAACTTTTGCCCTAATACCAGAAAGGACATCTTCTACACTAAAGCAGGCCTTGGATCGAGTTGCTACACAGAAAAGGATGTTAAAAGAATAAAAACAAAGTGGAAAAAAGGAAGAGATATAAAAAATAAGACATTCCGAATGACATCTTGCCAGCACTAGTAGAAATTCCTTTCTTCTCCTCAGCAAGTTCAACAGCAAGTGGCTTGAATTTTCGTAGCTCTTCCGGGAACAAACTCAAAATCCAATCTACATTATCAGGCATATTTGTAAGGGGTGGGAAAATCTCCTCCAACTTGACAACTGAAAGTACGTGCCATCAACATGATAGAGTGAAACAAACAAGCAAGATACAATAGTCAGTCGTATAACTAGAAAAGCTACCTGAAGGGTTCCATGTCGACACCAAATCTCCTCCTCCCTCCAGGCTACTTTTTCTTACATAGAAGAATCTATGTTTCCATCCCCTATCATCCGTGTCAAGACCTAGGATCAAAGGGTCCCTATTTGGCCTGACCCTAAAGTTATACCTACCCTTACCAAAAGTCCTAATCTCTGAAGCATATGCCAACTCTTCTAAACCTGCCACCATACCGTGCTCGATCGCGATTCTATCTAAGGTAAGCAAAATGCGCCATCCCATGGGCATTAATTGACAATAAGATAGTCGGGTCACTTCAAAAAAGCGAGAAATCGAAGCAGAAAATGGAAATTTCAAACCTACACTAAACGGGTACACATAAAACCCTATCCACTCGTCAGAGACACAATCAGCACTAAAAATATCAGTTGGAATCAAGAATTCAGCATTGGAGGGAAAGACAATGTTTCTTTTCAAAACGTCAACATGGGACGCATCAAAGTTACACCGTTCACCCTCTTTGTCGCGGATGAACCCTAAGCATCTAAAACAATCCGGCAAGGACGCATCAACATCTATGACCTTTTTCTTATTTTTACCCATAATACTAGAGGGAAGAGACAGAAAAGCGGCAAAAGAAAAAGAGAAAGAAAATTCACTGGAGAAATTGACGAAGACCAAGCACCGGAAGGATGGAGGATTTGGAAAAAGAAAAATATGGATTTTCTCAACTAACCATATATAAATATGAAGGGACGGGCTTAGGCGCCTACGAAAAGCCCATAATTACCCTAAATAGCCTTAAACCATGCGAACCAACCACCTCATCAGTTCCTAAGCAAAATTGAGGCGACACTTGGAAAAATATTAAAGCCCTCCGTATTCAACACGGACTTCAATATTTTGGGGGCAATTGTTTCACCCTAAAAAAACACTTAACATGTTCTACATCTTGGACATCCATCTTGAGGTAATATCTTAACTTACGTCTTGGACTAATGCCTTGAAAATGTTTGTTGCATTTTCCTATTTTTCAGGGGCACGGAGATAAATAAAATTAAATTATTTAAATGACTGCAGGGACTTAGTCAAGCAACGGTCTCCACCTGCAACCAAGAAATAATGGCTTATCTCCATCAACAAATAGCAAGATTCTAGGCGAGATTTCAGCAAGGCATTCAAGATGTTGTTTTTCAGTTACACTCACGCCTATATATTGTACCTAGAACGCACCTGTACACATGTTACACAGTTTTGCTCACTTCTACTCTGCACTTGTACTCGAAAACACTAAAGACTTAATAAAATTTCTTTGGTTTAGGCAGGCTTTTCAAAGGCCTCCCGAGGTTTTTCTCTTGGACGATTGCTCTAAGGGTTTCCTCGTTACATCCTTGTGTTCATCTTGCTTTGAGAATTATATTCCATTTGTGCCCAAACCTCCTTGAAAAGACAAATTTACTTGTCAAAATTTGTCCAAAACAAAATTTATCCATGATTTTATGTGTGTTGTTTTGAGAAAATAATTATATATGATTTACCATAATTATGCTTAATAGTTGATTGATATGATTAATCTTCTATATGGGGTATTGATCTGTTTAATATGATTAATTAAGATTAATAAATTCTCAAAATTGAAATCAAATTGTTTGTTTAAGAAATTTTGTGAAGTCCTATGTTCATAATTATGTACACATAAGTTTCATGTTACAACCATGCAATGTTTGTTATTATGTGTAAAACCTTCTAAATGTTTAAGTTTAATGCCACCCCTTGATTAGAACACTAGTGAAATTTTAGGGTATTTTGATGTAGTTTCAACTCAGTTGGGTGCATCATTATATCTTAATTTGTGATCAAGATGAGATAACGGTCGATGTAGTTTTGACTCAGTGAGGTGCATCGTTTCGTGTCTCATATGTTTGAAAAAGGTTGAACTTAATTGGTGCTTTCAAATGAGATTTGACCTAAGGTATAGATGAGATTTAAAACATGTGTTGACATTAGATGTCTAGAAATCTCATAAAAGATCTAAGAGTCATATGATATGATTGAAGTTATCTACCTAAATAGCTTGATTTCGGGCATTGACTCAGTTAAATCAAAATCAAGTGAAATATGAATCTTATCCCATTATGATTATATAATACATGTTTGTATTTTAAGGTGTATAATTTAGTGGGAGTATTTATGAAATACATTCTTTGCTCTTAGATGGTAAATACGTTGATACTTATATGTTTTATTGTTTGTATATCTTATTGTAGTAATGGCAACTCACAATAATCAACCTTGATGCCGCAGGAAATGTGCTTATCAATCTTCCTCCACGTGGCAGGACTGATCACTTGGCTCCTTGACCTGAAAACCAGAACCCACGACTAGCCGGATGTGTCTCCGGCTTAGACCCTCGGGCGTGAGAATAAGTATTTGAATTGGAGAGCAAAAATGTATTGAATAAAGGCGATTCAGATAACAAAATTGCAGTTACCTTATAACCGTGGTAGTGATGAAGTATTTATAGTTGATGAGAGCGGTTATTTTTGGTGGGCTATATGAGCTCCATGATTCTTGGGAGAGTTACATGTCATGGGAACGTGTCCTGGATTGGCTCCTGAATTGTAGGGAACCGGTTATGGAAAGATTTGAAACACGTGTGTCTACATCAGTTAAATCGACGCTTGTTTATCAGGTCGAGGTCGCCATTTGAGGATAGGTCGACCTGACTGGCGAGTAGAGCTGGATCGTACCCGAATTAGAATATGGATCGTAGAGTCGGACCAAGCTAGGTCGGGATCTTGGAGATCGGACAATGAGCTTAGGTCGACTGATCCTGTTGCTGGGCCTTGGGCCTTATGGTGATTGGGCTGAACTCATTGAGAATGCGGAGATCACGGCTGCCTATGATTGGGCTTTACTCGCTAGGCCCAACTCGACACTTTTGGTATGTTCAGTGGCCCCCAACTTTCGAGTTGACTTTGTCGACTAGGAAGTTAAGGAAATTTTGATAAAGATTGTTGTGACTCGCAGGTCGCTATTCGTTCTGAAGCTTAGTTGACCCAAGATGATGTGGCACAATCCTGGACGTCGATGATAAACGGTCAGATCTGAATGAGTGCCGTATTTTGCAATGATTATTATTTTGACGTTTGATAAACCGCCTTGGGAACTGTTTTCCCCAATTAATTAGGAAATTAATTTTCGAGTTTTTCCTTTTTCCCTTCCAATTTCGGAAAATATAAATAACAGAATCCCTTTTCCTTTTGAATTTTTACCGTTCTTGGACTCTGATAGACTCCGGCGAAGGTAGCAAGGGAGCAACTGGTTTAAATTTGATCTTCGTCTTCCACAACAGCTCTTTTCTAGCAACTGATTAAGGTATTCCTCTTGTTTCTTTGCATTAGGGCTTGATTTTCTGTTTCGTACTTGATTCCGCCATGGCTAGGACCTTCAGTAGCGAGCCAGGAGCCTGGTATGGATACTGCACTGTTAACCGTAGGGCGTGCAAGCATGTAAATCGTGAGTGGAGAGAGATGTCCCTGGATGAATGTGCCTCCATCTTGACAAGGTGGGGGATGAATTTTAATGAAATAGGGTTGACTGTTGGAGAGGATATAGGTAATTTAGTAATTGATGACTCGAATACTGTCACTTTTCATCTCTTTCACGAATTGCTCTACCACATAGCTTTTTTTTACATTAAGGATGTCAATAAACCTTCGTTCCTTAAGAATAGGAAGAGTTTCCCGGGGGAGTCTAGGTCACCCTTAGTTAGGTCCACTGAAATTGTTCATAGGCCTGACTCCCCTGTTTCTCCTTCTTCTTGTACAAATATGGCTTCTCAAGGTGGAGCTACTGCATCTACCTCTTCAGGTCCTAGAATTGTGGATGCGTTTGATGATTCGGCTGTGCTAGGGAAAAATGAGAGAGGTTATGTTCCCCAAAGACCACAGAGAGGGAAAAAGAATCTTCCATCTCGATATAGCATGATTTATGATTTTTGTGAGGTGAGCAAAGAGGACTATAGGGTGACCATCTTTAGTAAAAAGGATTTCATGGCTCAATTTAGGTTGACCTTTACCAAGGATGCCACTAGGGTAGCCTTCTTCTATGGCCAATTTGAGGCTGGTCTTAGGTTGCCACTTGACCCTTTCATTAACGAATTTTTGGAGTGTGCCAATGTTTTACCCCTTCAGTTGGGAGCCAACACCTGTAGGGTCTTAGTATGCTTTGCCATGGTGTGTAGGTTTTTAGGATATGAACCCTGTATGAGGGTGTTCAAGGAATTATTTTGTATTAAGTATAGAGGAGAGGACATGAGTGTCAGTACTCCTTCTAAACCCAATTCTCGCAAGCTTTTCATGAACCTTCCCAGCAAAGCAAGTGGGTGAAATTCCTATGTGGTTGTAGTGGAGAGCAGATTAGGATGGGAATTTCCCTTATCAACCGCTGATACAGAGCCCATAGATGAGGGGGACTATTGGGAGCCAGTCTGGCACTTTGATTTATACCAGAAGTTATGTCATTTGGCAGATAAGGGGCCTATCAGTTGGGAGATCTTAGGAACCACCAAGTATAATTATATCCAATCCAGAATGATGGTTGGGGAGGGGGAGGTGCAACCTCTGGTGACTGTTGGTAGAGGCATGATATATCCTGACTGGGTTACCCATGCCTTGGGTAGATTTGAGGACAAGTGCCAATTTTGCCAACGGACAGCCAATTACTGCAAGGAGAACGGGGAGCATGTTGGTGGTAAGGGTTTACTCGCTTTTATTTGTTGACTCATCAATTGCTAGCCCGCATGTGTAACTCTTTATTTGCACATTATACTATTTTGAATTGACTGCACATCTCTTAGCTCGTCAATTGTTAACTCGCATATAAGATAGTTAGCTCGTACATAGTTTGCTCGTACATAGAACTTCTGCTCGTATGTAGAACCTTCATATGTCGAGCTAATACTTTGCTATTTTGGTTTTGTTGTAGTTTTGACCCCATAACAAGAAGAAAACATGGGTCGCATTATGGCTGTGTCTGATAGAAAGAAAGCTAAGAAATCCCACGGGGTGGCCAATGCTCGGACCAATAGAGAAAGAGAAGCTGCAGTGAGGACTAACTTGTTATCCAAAGACAATGCTGGGATGGTTCCCATGGAAGAAATTGAGTCGGAGGGTCCCCTGGAGAGCAACAGTCGAGCTCAGGGGACAGCTGAAGGGGAGAATGAATCCAACAGGTCGACTAGACCAAGTTTGAGCTCCGACCCCATCCCTGATACCAATATGGCGACCTCTGGCGCTGGGACTGGTGGGACTAGTCCCTTAACTGTGGTGAATGTTGATGATGATGATGTGGTGGATGATGATGATCTGCCCTTGAACTCCAAGAAGAGAATGAGAACTGATAAGGGAAAATCTGTTCTCTCGAGCCAGCTTCCTCCTCCAACTACCCAAGAGTCCCTCGAAGATCGAATGAGGAGACTGAGTGATGTGCCCCCTCTCATTAGGGTTAATAGCCTGAGCCGCCGCTACCCAGAGATGAGCTTGGGCCAGGTTGTGGTTAGGAGGGCCATTGATGTCGACCTTCTTGCCCACTTCGCTGATAAGGGGATTACCCCTGAAGAATTCTCAGCTCGCTCTTGAATGGTGCATAGTAAGGTGAACTTTTACTTTCCCTTTCTGTTTAGTCGCTTGCTCTTTTAGTTCGTCAACCTTCCTTCTGGGCCTTGGCCGAGCTAATACTTAATGTTTTTCTTCAATGAGTCTCTTACCATGAATGAGCAAGTTAAAAGCTCTTGGAGGGCCTCTATTGAGAGGGAGAGACAGGCTCTGAAAGATTATTCCAAGAAGTCACAAGAGTTAGCCGAGCTAAGAGAGAAATACAACGACCTCGACAACTCTTTCGATGCTCAAGAGTTGGTGAAGAAGAAAGCTCTGGCGGACGTGGCTAAAGCTTTAGAGGATCTGAAGGCTTCTGATGCCAAGGTGGACGAGGTGACTAAGGAGAGGGATGCTGATCATTTGGAGCTTGAGAAGACCAAGAAAGAGCTTGCCACAGTCACCCAAATCCTCAAGGAGAGAGATTCCTTTTTGACCGAGTTAAATGAAGAACACAATGCTGCAGGGGCTAAGTGGAAGGAGGTCCTAGAAAAGGCTGGTCAGGATGCTATTGCGGAGTTTAAGGATGGAGATGAATACCATAACACCATTGTTGATAAGGCGAAGGGTTTCCTGGACTTGGGCAAGCTCCATATGGCTCGTCGGGCTCTTGTCGACCCAGACTCCGATGTCTCCTTGGAGCAACTAGCTCGCTGGGCCTATGCTCCCCAATATAACGCGGCTGCTCGTGGTGGTCACTCGGTCGTGCCGTACTCTGAAAATGATTTGGCCTTCATTGCGCAAGAAGACCAAGAGGATGGTTGCGAGTCGTGGGAACCTCCAGCCTTAGCCCTAAGGACCTTTGACGTAGCGTTGCAGGAGATTGAGGATGCTGAGGAGATGGAGGTTGATGATGAACCTGAGCAACAGGCTTTTTCTGATTCAGGTAAACCTTTAGGCCCCCAACAGCAAGAAGGTGAGGATCGAGCTGGCATGAGCGATCAAGTCGACGCTGGTCAAGACCCTTGATTTTACCTGAATGAGGTTGTAATGAACAAGTCCCAAACAATGTTTTTGTTTTTGTTTTGAAACTGTCTGAATGCCTTGGCCAAGTTTTTGGGAGGCTTAATACTTAGTAACTTTCATTAACTTAAGTCTTGGCCCATTTTGGGAGACTTAGTTATATTCTAATCGTAGCTGACTTCTCTTCGTAGTTTGTTGTATGCTTCTGATTCCAACATGTATGTGTCGAGCTAGATATAATTGGGCAAGTAAGTTGTCCTAAGTTTAAGGTCGACCTGGATTCGTGGAGAATTAGTCAACCTTAGACTTGCAAGGATTTTTGTAAACGAGATTGACTCAGTGTCAAACCTGTTTAAGAGGTCAAAGCTGACCAAAGGTCGAGCTTATTAGAACGAGGTCGACTTAAGGTCGGACTTGTTATTAGTGTACAGCTGATTAAGAATCGAGCTTGTTAAAACGAAGCTGACTAAGAGTCGAGCTCATTGAACGAAGTCGACTAAGAGCCGGACTTGTTAAAGGAACTAAGCTGATTAAGAATCGAGCTTGTTAAGACGATGCTGACTAAGAATCGAGCTCGTTGAACGAAGTTGACTAATAGTCGAACTTGTTTGAAATTAGTGTAGCACAATGTTTGGTCGAATAGAACTGGGATTTTTATTGAATTAGGAACATGCTTACATCAAATGGAAGGCTAGAACTATGACAAATTGGGAACTACCTTAACTCTGAACTGAACTAGGGACTTGAACTAGAAGTAGTACTTGATAAGGTGAGTGGCATGCCATGGATGTTTCAACTCCTCACCATATGGATGGGCTATCATGTAGGTCCCTTCTTTGATGACTCGAGTGACAATGTAAGGACCTTCCCAGTTAGGAGATAGTTTATTCTGTTGGGTTCTCCTTCCTGTTGCTTCAATCTTTCTTAACACATGATCTCCTACTTGGAATGATCTTGTCTTCACCTTCTTGTCGTGGTAACTTTTAGTCCGCTGCTTGTAGTTGACCATCCGAAGGTATGCAGTATCTCGCTTCTCGTCGACTAAATCCAAGTCGATCAATATGTTAGTGTCATTATGCTCCTGATCGAAGAAGGTTACTCTAGTAGTGGGAAATCGCAACTCAGCTGGTGCCATGGCCTCTGACCCGTATGCTAGATCGAATGGGGTTTCCCCTGTAGGCCCCCGAGTGGTTGTACGAACTGCCCAAAGAGCAAGGGGAAGTTCGTCCAACCAGTTGCTGCGACGACCTACCAGACCTATCTTTAATAAAGATAGGACTAGCTTATTCGCTGCCTCGGCTTGCCCATTTCCTTGAGGATATGCCACAGATGACTGCCTATGGTTGACCCCCACTCTATTCATTTCTTCTTCAAAGGCTCTTGAGAACTGTAGTCCGTTGTCTGAGACTATAGCTCAAGGGATCCCAAATCAAAACCAGATAAAGTCATGTATGAAATTGATGGCGTTTTCCTCTTTAATGCGAGCTAATGGCTTTGCTTTGACCCACTTGGTGAAATAGTCGATTGCAACGATCACATACTTGCAATTTCCTCGGACGGGAGGGAAGGGTCCAATTAAGTCGACACCCCACATATCAAATGGCCAAGCAGCGATCACTGGAGTCTGTTCCGTTGTGGGCATATGAGGCAGGTTAGCAAACCTTTGGCATTGATCACATTGTTGAACAAAGTCATGAGTGTCAGCTCGCATGTGTGGCCAGTAGTACCCCAAAGTGATCAATTTGTCGGCTAAAGTCCTAGCCCCCGAGTGTCCACCACAAATTCCACTATGCACCTCGTGCATCAACAGTGTAATTTCTTGGGGGTGAATGCACTTTAGCAATGGCCTAGTGTAAGATCTCCTGAACAGCATGTCCCCTTGTACCACGTATCTTGGAGCTTTCTTCTTGATAGCTCGAGCTTTGTTCTCGTCTTCGGGGAGCTCGCCTGTCTCTATGTATGCTTTCATTTCCTCGATCCAACACTTGTTATAGGCCCAATTTCTTGAAATGTCTTCCACACATTGAATCTGAACCCTTTCATAAGCTGGATTCTCAAGGTAGGAGATAGGCTCTTCATGTGGCTCGTCTGAAGTGGCCATTTTTTAGAGTAGGTCAGCTAGCTCGTTGTCTTCTCGACCAATCCTCTGAATTTCCCAAAACTCCATATCCTTTGTCAATTCCTTCACTAGGTTGTGGTACTTGACCAGAGTAGAGTTCAGCACCTCGTACTCTCCTCGGACCTGGTTGACTATCAACTGTGAGTCACAATATGCCATGATTTTTGTCGCTCCAAAGCACTTTGCATATTCGATGGCTGCAACCAATGCTTCGTATTCTGCTTAGTTATTGGAGGCATCAAATTTGAATCTCAATGACTCCTCATACACTGTCCCAGACTCTGGCTCGATCAAAACAATCCCAGCTCCACTGACATTCTTTGTAGCTGACCCGTCCGAGTAGACCTTCCAGCAATCGTCGGGTAGAGTAGTGACGGGCTGGGACTCTTTTCTTTTCCTTTAGCTTTTTCTTTTTGAACTCGCACCTCGCTATCTTCTTGGGTGAACGTAAGCTTGACCAAGAAGTCTGCCAAGGCTTGAGCCTTCAACGCCTTTCGAGGTCGATACTCGATGTCGAATTCCGTGAGGGCAATTGACCAATTGAGTAAGCGACCTGAACTCTCTGGCTTGTGCAAAAATTTTCTCAAGGGTGCATTCATGAGCACCACGATAGGATGAGCCAGGAAATAAGCTCACAGCTTCCTTGAGGCTACGACTAAGGCATATGCTACCTTCTCAACATTGTAATATCTGCCCTCCACATCTGATAGGGCCTTGCTAACATAGTACATGGGCTTTTGAAGCCCCTCCTCTTCTCGAACCAAAACTGCAGCAACTGCTTTGTCCCCCACAGATAGATAAACGAACAAAGTCTCTCCAGTGGTTGGGCAACTCAATAGAGGTGGAGTAGCGATGTAATCCTTGAGTTGTTGGAATGACGAATGACATTCGGTCGTCCACTCAAAATTTTTCGTCCCCCTCAAAGCTTTGAAGAAGGGGAGAGACCTTTTCACCGACTTGGATATGAAGCGACCTAGAGCTGCTACTCTTCCGTTGAGTCGCTGCATCTCTTTGGCACTGGTGGGCTCCTGCATGTCAACTAGAGCCTTGATCTTTTCTGGGTTTGCCTCTATTCCTCGCTGTGACACTATAAATCCAAGGAATTTACCCGCTGCCACACCAAATACGCATTTGCTAGGGTTGAGCTTCATGTCGTTTGCTCAAAGATTGGAGAACGTTTCCCTTAGGTCGACTACGTGACATCCGGCCTTTGTTTTGATGACCATATCGTCGACTTATGCCTCCATATTTTGGCCAATCTGCGAAGCAAAGACTTTGTTCACCATTCTTTGGTTGGTCGCCCCTACGTTCTTTAACCCAAATGGCATCATAGTGTAGCAATAGATGCCTCCAGTCGCTTGAAACGTTGTCTTCACTATGTCATCCTCGTGCATCTTGATCTGATGATAGCCTGAATAGGCATCTAGAAAGCTGAGGGTGGAGTGGCCAGCAATAGAATCCACGAGCTTGTCAATTCTAGGGAGAGGATAGCTGTCCTTTGGGCAGGCAAGGTTGAGGTTGGTGAAGTCGACGCACATTCTCCACTTGCCATTCGACTTCTTCACCATGACCACATTGGCTAACCAGGTTGTATGTGTAGCTGTAAGTACCCAAATCTGGCTCATGCCTTCCGGTTAATTTTCCCGGCAATTCCGGTAATTTTTCCGATAATTCCTCGGACTTTTCTACAGTTCCGGAATAATTTCAGAAATGTTCCAAGCCTTTTAAGGGCTTAAAGGAATGCTTGGTAATTAAGAAACATGTTTTTCTTAATTCCAAAACCCTTCTAGAAGACTGCCACCTTGCATGTTTCTAGAAGGGACTGGAAGTGGCTACTTATGTCGTGCGACATAATAGGCCATGAAAAACTTCTAGAAGCTTGCCACCTTGCATGTTTCTAGAAGAATCTGGAAGTGGCTACTTATGTCGTGCGACATAATAGGCCATGAAAAGTTCTAGAAGGTTGCCACCTTGCATGTTTCTAGAAAAATCCAGAAGTGGCTACTTATGTCGTGCGACATAACCAGCCAGGAAGAGTTCTAGAACCATGCCACCTTGCATGTTTCTAGAAGGAAAACGGTTATGGCTTATCATGTCGTGCGACATAACAAGCCCATGCAGTGACCTATAAATAGAGGCCTTCACCTCTCATTTTGGACACACCTCTTCCACCCCTCAGTCACCCTCTATAGGGAATACGCCCAGAAGCCTTCTCTTTCCTCACATACCCCCCAAATCACCCCAATCCTCTCAAATCAATTCTACACATACTTCCCACACACACACACTTCATATATACATCAAGAATCAAGGAATTCTCACGGTCTCAAGGCTGGACACCAACTCCGGAGGAGGACGCTAGAAGGCTCCTATATCTAACTTGATATAGTAGTTGTGGATCTTCAAGGGTAACGAGTTTCTACCCCTTTTCCACTCTCTATTTTCATTCAAATGTGAAATCTCTATGCTAAATGCATTTATAATGTAGTATTCTGATTAAAGTTGCATACTTTATGTTATATTACCCAGATCCACATTTTATTTCATTGCATTTCATATAAAAGCTCCGGTTTAACTTGGTTTTGCATGAACACTCAAGATGAGTGTGGATCCCTCATATCCACACCCTCTTGAAGTGTTCATTATCAATAAACATGCTCTCTGAGATTTGTTTGTGAAGTAACTTGACCATTTTGGTGCCTTGTTACCTCTGCAAATCTCAGTTGTTTAGGCTTCTGCAAAATGGCTTATTATGTCACGCGACATAGGCAGCCTATGTCGTGCGACATACATAGCCGGTTGCACTCCTTATCTTTTCGGCTTCAATCGATGTTTTCCTTTTCTAATGCATCAATACGCATTTAAACTAAAACATTTGCATACGAGCAAAGATCATTTGCATTAAAAGGATATCTTTTTCACCAAAATGACATCTTTGCTTTAATGGTGCATCCTTTGCACTCAAAAACCCCCTTTTCACATTAAAGATGCATCTTTTGCATTTAAAAACTCATTTTCATACTCAAAATGCATACTTTACATTAAAAATCATTCTTTGCCATTTTCATGCATCATTTGTGCATTAAATGCTATTTTCCAACATAAAAATACATTCTTTACATAAAATCTTTTCTTTGCACAAAAGGCATCCCTTGCAACCAAAAGACATTCTTTACACTCCAAAAATGCCATCCTTTCACTAAAGTATCATTTTTTACATGCATTCCCCCATGTCCCCATTAGCAACCTTGGAACGGACCGGTGTAAAGGTCTTATCTTTGCATCGTTCCTTCCATTAAAGGTTCCATATCTCTTTAGAAAGGGACACCTTGAACCCTATATCTCCGATTATCGCTTAAGAAAGAGTATGAAGCCTCTATACGAGCTCGACCGTCTTAAAGCGTAGGATTGATGGGCTAAGGACCCTCCTTTTCTAAAGAACCTCATCTTTGACCAAAAGAGAGTCATTCTCTCGATCACGCAAGTCCCGAGGGTCCCGAGGTTAAAATGCGATGATCACAAGTCATAAGATGAGGACGGGATCATAATCCCAAATACATAAAATTCCAAGGAATCCCGAGCGACAACCAATAAATGGTTTGTACGTCCGGAAGACAACTTGGGACATTTCCCCCCTTATTTTCAAACACATGCACACAAGAAAGCACGCAAGCAAGCACGATTACTGAAATCTTGGGAGACTTGCTCCGGCAAGGCACTTTGGGTGAACGCCAAACGTTCTTCCCAAGGGGTAACTTAACCTCCGAACCCAAGTAAAAACCGTTTTTTCAAAGTTTTGAGGTAATCAAAATGGCGTGGCGACTCCGTTTTTCAAATAACTCGGATGTCTTCAAACTCGCGTGAATCCAACACAAAATTTGGGCACTACATTCACAGTTTGGCGACTCCGCTGGGGATATCCCAAAGGAGAAAAGCTTCTATTTTCAAAACAAACTAAAATCGATACTTGGTATATAGGTGGAAACCACTTGCCTTTCCTGTACACTCCCTGACGTGGGAGTTGGGATAACCGGTGGTTTAACAATCCACGTACCATTATCCCTTTTCGAAAAAAAAACAATTTTGAAATAAATAAAAGAAAGCTTTTCCCTTTGAGCGGGTTAGACTCCCGTCGCCGATTTCATTAATCATGCTTGCTTTCTTTACCATGCATTGCATCATTTGCATCTTGGAATCTGTGCATACTTTGAACGGGAAACAACCCGAAAAATAGCAAAAGGAGTGGAACTGAAAAATTGATCCATGCGATCGTACGGCTCAATCCTCCTTGGATTCTCGACCGGGCGACCTCGGTGGCAATTCCACCAGGAAAAATCATGGTTAATCTGGCGAGTCCTAGCGGCTTGGGGCTACTCGGCTCCATGGCGGCCGGGGCTCCCGAGAAAATTTACGTGCTTATGTGCTGCATTTTCCCCGTCCCGAAAATCATTCCTTTAAAACACATTTACGAAAATCTCTGTTTTAACTCAAAAGGAACATTTTTAGGAGACCGCACACTACGCGCACTTTGATATATCCTGTACACTTTGCACGCACGTCCTTCAAACCCGAGGGTGGTTCCAGGCTAGCGATCACGGACAGCCTTACGATGCTCCCGGGCGCGCACGGAATCATCCCAACCTCCCCATGGCAGCCGGTGTCGACCAATGCACGATCCGTGTCACACGTTTCAACAACCCGTGACTTTTTGGTTGGTTTTTGGTCTAGTCCGTGTCATATAGCCCAGTTGCATACCCTCGTAAAGGTCAAACCTTAGTTCATAACGGAAGAAGAACTCTGCCAAAATTCCGACAAGGAAAAATTGGCGAGATCTCGACTCCGACATTAACTATTGACCTTGACCTGCACGGAATGCGTAAGAGTCAAGACCGAGTCTTTGCCAACAAATCAAAAGATCTTTCGCTCAAGCGAAGCTCTGCCAAAATTCCGACAAGGAAAAATTGGCAAGATCTTGACCGGCATTGACTTCGATTCTGACTCACGCACTACGTATGCAACGAAGTTCAATGTGACACTGTGTCATCCGGATTTTGCCGCCCGACCCATGCCTATTATCTTCTCGGACATTACCGAAAGTCACAATGTCATTCGCTCAAGCGAAACTCTGTCGAAACTTCGTTAAGGCAGAAAGACGAGACTTTCCCGGTATTGCCTTGACTATAATCCGCATCGCTCGTGCGTTGAAAGTTCCTATGACCCGCTAGACCCGTTAGGAGCGTTCTTTACTCTCGGTCGGTGGGATCCGCGTGCCCTATAGGACCCTCGCCCGGGGCTGTCCACCCTGGGAGGTCGAAATACAGGTGGAATACGAGGGGCTTATAGACGTAGTGATGGAACCCACTGATCCAGGATCTAGAGTAGTTGCGAAAAAGAAGGGCAAACCCCCTTTTCCAACCAAATAGAAATAAATAAAAGACATTGTTTTAAGTAAACTTGAACAATTAATGTAATCATAATTGCATGGTCCTGTCTCTGAAATCCCTAATCGAGACCTCCTCGGTCCGATTTCCTATCCCGACCTTTCATGGTCAAATCCCTAATCGATACCCCCTCGGTCCGATTTCCTATTTTCCTATCCTGACCTTTCATGGTCAAATCCCTAATCGAGACCTCCTCGGTCCGATTTCCTATTTTCCTATCCCGACCTTTCATGGTCAAATCCCTAATCGAGACCTTTTCGGTCCGATCTCCGATTTTCGATCTTGTCTTTTCAAGGTCTCATCTTTTCCGATCAATTAGGATTAGGAGAAAATGTGTTTTAAGCAAAAGTTAAGCGATAAGTGCATGTTACTTGAGCTTTCAGCCTAAACACTTGCCCCCGAGTCTAAACCTCACCCATCTCTGAGTCTAAACCTTGCTTACCCCGAGTCTAAATCTTGCCTACCCCCTAGTCTAAACCTTGCCTATCCCTTTCCCGCAGCGAGAAAGAAGTGGACGAGAATACCGGGTCGACTTGTTAGCGCAAAATTCTCGAGCAGGTTCGCTGTAATCCACGGTTTTGACAGTTCGAGAGAGTCGAGAATGGCCGATTTGGATCGAAAATGAAGCAGCTGGGATGAGTAATCGAGATGACTAGGGAAGGAGAGCTAGCCTTAGCCACGAAAAAGAGTCATAAGGTCCATGAGGAACAACAAGCCATGATCATTGATGCGCTCCGTAGCCATAGAGTTCGAGATAGTGGTCGAAGCGATGATTCCACAGTAGAAGATGAAACTCCGGATGCGGCAATTTCGGCTCCTCTATCCTATAACCAATGCCCTCCTCCATCCACGTATGATCCCTTGCCAAGGACTACCCCTTTGCGGTCCTTTCCAATGTCCCAAGCCATCGTGGTCCCGATGCCCTCACCTCCTCGAGATAAGACCCGGCTTTGTTCACCACCAACAGAGAGCAAATGCTACGGCTACCCCGATTTCTCGGCCCAGTCGAGGTTCGAGGTCATCATCTTGGAATGGGTCGGTTTACCGCTTCACATCCCAGTCAGGTTTAGGTCATCATCTTGGAATGGGTCAGGTTGCGGCTTCCCAAGCCCGACAGGTTTGACATGACCCCGCAAACCAATTTGGATCGGTTCGCTCCTCGGGCTCCAAGCTCTACCCCTCTCCTCCGAGTTAGGAAGTCGAGACAAGGTCAAATGCTCCTCATCCAATTGCACTCAGTACATTACGCAAGTTGCTTACGCTCACCAAGTACGGTATACGCATTGTTCTTCCAGTCACGTCCTCGGTGTGGTCAAGACACGTTCGGTCCTACTTTTATGGTGCCTCGAACCTCATGTCTTCGGCAATCATTTGGATCGGCGCTCGGTACTCCCTGGTATTCAACTATTACGAGCCATATATCCCCGTCTTCGGACAAATGCCGGACCCTATGAGGCCCCTTATGAGTCTCACCACTCCCGATCCTTTGGTTCGTATTCCTATGCTTCAAGTTTGACTTACAAGGAAGGTTACGGTCACGGTCACGCTTTGAATGCTCGGCTGTCATCTCTCCCACCGGGGTACTTCCTACTCGTAGTTTCATTTGCCGATGCCAATCTTGTGGCGGGGTCGTGTGGTCCTAATGCTCCTATTGACTCGTTCGAAGGAATATTGGTAGAGCCAATTAAGAAAATACGGAAAAGCCTAGCGGCGAAAGTGTCGACAATCGCTCGACTCAAGCCATCTCACCCTACCAATCTCGCGCATCGACACAAAGGAGTCGAATCTTGACGATTACATTGATGATTACATAAAAAGGGTTCGTGCACTGGGAAGCACTTCGGTTTGAAAATGTCTCGCCGCTATAGACCTTACCCTTCCAACACGGCCGCAACATCTCGGGTAAAGGAAAGAAGGCATTGTGTACAATGGACGACATCAAGAAGGTACCAATAAATAGTGGTCCTCCGAGACAACGAGAACATTTTGATGATTTTGGGATACCCGTGGGCTTAATCTTCAAGGCTTTAGTAAAGCTAGGCCTCCTGGAGCCCCTTAGAGACTACCATCCAAAGAGCTCAAATACACTCCTCGACATGAATGAGCATTGCACCTTCCATAGTCATTATGGCCACACAACCGACAAGCTGTATAGCCTTGAAGAGAGCGGTCCAAGGGTTAATCGAAGCGAGGCAAGCTTGAGCGCCCCAATGGACCAAAACCGACGGACTGATTCGAGAATGGTGACCAAGTCAATGACCAAGGTTCGGATCAAAGAGCATCAAGAATTTACTTCCAATGCTGACGGGTAGAAATGTAGTCCGACAGCGAAGAGTAGCTAGACTAGGGTCTACCTATCCTTAAGCAAAATAAAAAAAAAAAAAAAAAAAAAAAAAAGAAAAAAGAAAAAAGAAAAATAGTCTCTCAGTCAACCTTCGTAGGTTTTAGTACTTTTCCTTTGAATCAAGTCCTCCACGGACATTGTATTTAATCTTCAATTTTCTATAAAAGAGTCTTCTTCTTTTCTTGCTAGACTTAAGACATTATTTGCACACCTACATTACATTTAATGAAATGGTTTTATTTTATATGATCACTTGCATTGCTCAACAAATAATCTCTCGAAATAATTAACATTCTGATTAACCGGTGTGAGAAAGTCAACTAATGCCATCAAGCCATACACTTTTCTCACCCCGCAAAAGGCCTTCATCAAAGCCATACACTTTCCCAAACCATGTCCTCCCCATCACCTTGACCAAGTCAACAACGGCGGCATCAAGGGACAGCAAAAGGACACTCAGCTTCAAAAGATTGACCCCGTGTCGGCAACAACCTCAAGGATATCAAGAAAGTTCAAGCAGAGGCTTGCCTTGGCCCTCAGGTGCTTCATAAAATAAAAAATGTAGTGCAAAAAAGAGTAATGCCCAGCTAGACCGAAAATCCCTAAAAAGGGCATGTCTAGGCAAAAAACAGGGTTGCACATATATAAAAAAAAAATAAGAAAGAAGAAAAAAAAATCTCAGTGCAAAAAAAGTAATGCCCAGCTAGACTGAAAATCCCTAAAAATGGCAGTCTAGGCAAAAAACAGGGTTGCACATAAAAAAAATGAGGCCAAGGACCCAGCGTCACCAATCAAAAGCTTGACAGACAGGCGAGACCAAAGCTCAGAAAATGAAAGTTGTCAATAACAATGGGACGGTCGAAGCAAAGACAGAAGCATTTAGGCACGTGCAAATCCTTTCTCCCCAATGAAAGAAGAAGCAATCGAAGCGGCCGTCCAAGAATGACTTGGTCAAGGAATCATCTCGAGGCCCACGCCTCATCATCGGCTCATCCTAGCCTTTTCACTAAAGGAACCACAAATACCATGTCCCAAACACGGTCAGGCCAAGGCCGAACTACGGCGACTGAGCTCCTCACAACGAGGGGAACGTAGGCAACCAAAGAATGGTCCTGGCCATAAACATATCCAAATTCCGAAAACCCGGTCTCATCAAATGACCTTTCCCATAAGACACGGTCAGATTCCGAGAAAACCCGATCTCATCAATGACCTCCCTATACACAAACTTTTCTTTCACACCGGCCCAACCTTGATCCACGACATTGGTTGACTTTCTCCTCATGATTAATAAGAATGTTTTTTCATATCGATATTAGTGGTTGAATAACTCGAACATTAACAAAGGGTTTTTAAGCAATCTTGTGATCATTGTAAATAAAACAAGTTTTCGAGATGTCTTGACAAGTCTTCCTTTTCTACATCTTAGGAAAAATAGTGCTAAACACCTGATTTTACGTCGGCGGGGGCTTCCATACACTTTTACCAACCTTTCTACGCTTATACTCTCTCAAAAGAGTCGGACCCAAAGCGAGCTTTGTGCTTACATCGAATAAGGCCATCAAAATAACACAAAATCGGAATTTATTCCCGCCTTTCGAAAAAAAATATGCCCCTGCATGTATACATTTCTAAAATCTTTTCTTTCACATCTTCTTAAGGTTGACGATTGACTAAATAAAAAAATAAAAAAAAAAAAAAAGAGAAAAAAGGATAGGTTTTCCCTCTTGCTACAATTCGCATTAGGGCCGCCTTGGAACTCTTCAAAGTTGGGTCTTTGCCAAGTCATTCCTTTAAGCTGGGGCTTCTTTAGCCATTTTTGGGGTTCGCATCGAGTTCTTCACTAGGTCCCTAGATGGATTCGGTCTTGGTCGAGATTAACCCCGGGATCACGTTCGCGGTACCAATCGGATTGGGATTTTTGCTAGGTCACCGGGCGGGGCTTCGCCAAGTCACTTCGCTACTCGGTTCATTCAACCGGGGCTTTGCCAAATGAAAGGATCTTTCCTTGCTTTAGTAAGACATGGGGCTTTGCGAGAAAGTTTTCCTCGGGCCAGGGGCTCAGATAAGTCACATCCATCCCTAGAAGAGAGGTTTGGTCACTTCAACATACGCTTTGGTTATAAAAGCCTATCGGCATCGGCTTCAAGCGCCGAGTTTAAGAAAAGGACCTTAATCAAGACCCGAGGTTTAAACCCGGTCTCGGCCAAGAAGGAATTCTAGTCCACATTGACAACATCTCAAGAACAATGCGGTTAAAGCTTCTCGCCCGCACCTGCGGATACGACCCACACCCTTGAAACCCGTCTTAAACAATTTTCAAACACATTCCATATGTACATCCGAGACCAGCTCCCTACCATGTTTCCAAGAAAAAAAAAATCACCCCTAAGCTCAAGTAACGTGCCAATTGCTAATGATAACATTTTCTCCCAAAAAAGCGCCTCCGTTATTCCCTTTATAATGAGATAACGCCAGGCGACAGTTTCGGATTGTCAAAATCCAAACTTTAGCTACCTCTATCACGAATAGTGAAGTATGCTCAAGTTTTCCCAACTTTAGCTACCCATATCTACGATTCGAAAGAGATTGAGAAGTATGCTCAAGTTTTCCAAACTTTAGATACCCATATCTACGATTCGAAAGAGATTGAGAAGTATGCTCAAGTTTTCCAAACTTTAGCTACCCATATCTCTACGATTCGAAAGAGATTGAGAAGTATGCTCAAGTTTTCCAAACTTTAGATACCCATATCTACGATTCGAAAGAGATTGAGAAGTATGCTCAAGTTTTCCAAACTTTAGATACCCATATCTACGATTCGAAAGAGATTGAGAAGTATGCTCAAGTTTTCCAAACTTTAGCTACCCATATCTACGATTCGAAAGAGATTGAGAAGTATGCTCAAGTTTTCCAAACTTTAGATACCCATATCTCTGATTCGAAAGAGATTGAGAAGTATGCTCAAGTTTTCCAAACTTTAGATACCCATATCTCTGATTCGAAAGAGATTGAGAAGTATGCTCAAGTTTTCCAAACTTTAGATACCCATATCTCTGATTCGAAAGAGATTGAGAAGTATGCTCAAGTTTTCCAAACTTTAGATACCCATATCTCTTATTCGAAAGAGATTGAGAAGTACGCTCATGTTTTTACAAACTTTACCCCTATCTCCTCGATAGTGACGTAATGCCCTGTAGCCTATTTTACAAATTTACCCCTGTGGCTCATTTTGTTTGCCATTGGCATTTTCAATTCTATTTTCAAATGATTAGGGTACGTCCCGTTTCTTTATAAAAATTATCAGGGTATGTCCCGTTTCTTTACAAAATTATCGGGTACATCCCACTTTCTTTACAAAAATCATCGAGTCCTCCTTACTTCTTTACAAAATTTCGATCGCTCTCGCGATCTCCGTCATTCCAAGGTGGAAGAATGACATTTCGCTCTCTCTTTCGATCTCCGTTATTCCAAGGTGGAAGAATAACATTTCGATTTCTCTCGCGATCTCCGTCATTCCAAGGTGGAAGAATGACATTTCGCTCTATCTTTCGATCTCCGTTATTCCAAGGTGGAAGAATAACATTTCGATCTCTCTCGCGATCTCCGTCATTCCAAGGTGGAAGAATGACATTTCGCTCTCTCTTTCGATCTCCGTCATTCCAAGGTGGAAGAATGACATTTCGATCTCTCTCGCGATCTCTGTCATTCCAAGGTGGAATAATGACATTTCGCTCTCTCTTTCGATCTCCGTCATTCCAAGGTGGAAGAATGACATTTCGATCTCTCTCGCGATCTCCGTCATTCCAAGGTGGAAGAATGACATTTCGCTCTCTCTCTTTTGATCTCCGTTATTCCAAGTTGAAGGAATAACATTTCGATCTAGTCAAAGCTCGAACTACGACCTGGCTTGATTCCTCCGGGATACGTAGGTAGCCTCCTGTAGGTTCAGCCAATTTGTCACATATGACGCCCCCTTTCCCCAGTGGATTCTGAACTACGACCTGGCTTGATTCCTCCGGGATACGTAGGTAGCCTTTCATGAAAGGTCCAAACTTCGACCAACTTGGTCACCCAATCCGTCTCGGCATTCACGAGATTGGATCCTTTTCTATCGACAACCCCACTCGCCCGCAAGTGGACGTTGCCAAGGGGCTTCGTAAGTACCCAAATCGGCTCATGCCTTCCGGGTTAATTTTCCCGGCAATTCCGGTAATTTTTCCGATAATTCCTCGGACTTTTCTACAGTTCCGGAATAATTTCAGAAATGTTCCAAGCCTTTTAAGGGCTTAAAGGAATGCTTGGTAATTAAGAAACACGTTTTTCTTAATTCCAAAACCCTTCTAGAAGACTGCCACCTTGCATGTTTCTAGAAGGATTTGGAAAAGTGGCTACTTATGTCGTGCGACATAATAGGCCATGAAAAACTTCTAGAAGCTTGCCACCTTGCATGTTTCTAGAAGAATCTGGAAGTGGCTACTTATGTCGTGCGACATAATAGGCCATGAAAAGTTCTAGAAGGTTGCCACCTTGCATGTTTCTAGAAAAATACAGAAGTGGCTACTTATGTCGTGCGACATAACCAGCCAGGAAGAGTTCTAGAACCATGCCACCTTGCATGTTTCTAGAAGGAAAACGGTTATGGCTTATCATGTCGTGAGACATAACAAGCCCATGCAGGCAGCCTATAAATAGAGGCCTTCACCTCTCATTTTGGACACACCTCTTCCACCCCTCAGTCACCCTCTATAGGGAATACGCCCGAAGCCTTCTCTTTCCTCACATACCCCCAAATCACCCCAATCCTCTCAAATCAATTCTACACATACTTCCCACACACACACACTTCATATATACATCAAGAATCAAGGAATTCTCACGGTCTCAAATTTGGACACCAACTCCTGGGAGGAGGACGCTAGAAGGCTCCTATATCTAACTTGATATAGTAGTTGTGGATCTTCAAGGGTAACGAAGTTTCTACCCCTTTTCCACTCTCTATTTTCATTCAAATGTGAAATCTCTATGCTAAATGCATTTATAATGTAGTATTCGATTAAAGTTGCATACTTTATGTTATATTACCCAGATCCACATTTTTATTTCATTGCATTTCATATAAAAGCTCCGGTTTAACTTGGTTTTGCATGAACACTCAAGATGAGTGTGGATCCCTCATATCCACACCCTCTTGAAGTGTTCATTATCAATAAACATGCTCTCTGAGATTTGTTTGTGAAGTAACTTGACCATTTTGGTGCCTTGTTACCTCTGCAAATCTCAGTTGTTTAGGCTTCTGCAAAATGGCTTATTATGTCACGCGACATAGGCAGCCTATGTCGTGCAACATACATAGCCAGTTTGCAGACTCCTTATCTTTTCAGCTGCAATCTGATGTTTTCCTTTTCTAATGCATCAATCTGCATTTAAACTAAAACATTTGCATACAGAGCAGCATCATTTGCATTAAAAGGATATCTTTTTCGCCAAAATGACATCTTTGCTTTAATGGTGCATCCTTTGCACTCAAAAAACCCCTTTTCACATTAAAGATGCATCTTTTGCATTTAAAAACTCATTTTCATACTCAAAATGCATACTTTACATTAAAAAATCATTCTTTGCCATTTTCATGCATCATTTGTGCATTAAATGCTATTTTCCAACATAAAAATACATTCTTTACATAAAATCTTTTCTTTGCACAAAAGGCATCCCTTGCAACCAAAAGACATTCTTTACACTCCAAAAATGCCATCCTTTCACTAAAGTATCATTTTTTACATGCATTCCCCCATGTCCCCATTAGCAACCTTGGAACGGACCGGTGTAAAGGTCTTATCTTTGCATCGTTCCTTCCATTAAAGGTTCCATATCTCTTTAGAAAGGGACACCTTGAACCCTATATCTCCGATTATCGCTTAAGAAAGAGTATGAAGCCTCTATACGAGCTCGACCGTCTTAAAGCGTAGGATTGATGGGCTAAGGACCCTCCTTTTCTAAAGAACCTCATTTTTGACCAAAAGAGAGTCATTCTCTCGATCACGCAAGTCCCGAGGGTCCCGAGGTTAAAATGCGATGATCACAAGTCATAAGATGAGGACGGGATCATAATCCCAAATACATAAAATTCCAAGGAATCCCGAGCGACAACCAATAAATGGTTTGTACGTCCGGAAGACAACTTGGGACATTTCCCCCCTTATTTTCAAACACATGCACACAAGAAAGCAAGCAAGCAAGCACGATTACTGAAATCTTGGGAGACTTGCTCCGGCAAGGCACTTTGGGTGAACGCCAAACGTTCTTCCCAAGGGGTAACTTAACCTCTGAACCCAAGTAAAAACCTTTTTTTCAAAGTTTTGAGGTAATCAAAATGGCGTGGCGACTCCGTTTTTCAAATAACTCGGATGTCTTCAAACTCGCGTGAATCCAACACAAAATTTGGGCACCACATTCACAGTAGCCTCCTTGATTATACCTGCACTCAACAATTTTTGTACCTCGAGTGTAATGGCCTCCTCCTTGTCTTGAGTGAAGCTTCTCAGCCTTTGAGGCTTGGGCTTTATGGTCGGGTAGACCTCCAGTCTATGAACAGCGACTTCTTCCTATATCCCCCTCATATCTTCTACTCGCCATGCAAAGACATCGTTGCTTTCTTTTAGTAACTCGATGATCTCTGCTTTTTCTTCGGCTGATAGCTGCTTTCCTATCTGAATTTTCTGCTCCGGATAAGATTGATTTGTGATCACTGATTCTAGCTCGTCTGCAGCCTCTAACTCTGGGCCATCCCTGAACTGTAGGGTTTCGATGATGATCTCCCTAACCCTCTGTCTTTCTTCAGCCCCTAGGTGGGGAGCTTCCTCAGCAATCATCTCATCCAGCTTGTCTGCAGTCTCACTGGTGGTGGCCCCCGAGTTATTGTTGATCTGGAGGCATAGCTTGCCTATGGAGACTTGGTCGACCATAACTGTATCTGGATCGACCATAGTGGTTTCAGAGTGACGTGTCGACTCAGTCATGATCTCGTCATGTGAGCGATAGGTCGACTCTTCCACAATGGTGATTGTAGATAGTCGAGTAGTTTTGGTGACTGACTGAGACAACTTTAAGTACCCTTCTGCGGTCTCAATCTCTAGCTCTCTCTTCTTCCTTTCACGAAGTACATGATCAAGATACGCTCGAGCTGTGCCTTGTACACAGCCGACTCCAGCTGGTGTGGGGAATTTAACTCGTTGATGGGGGATTGAGGCCACCATTCCAAGTGCGACCTGGCCAGGGATTCCAAGAATAGCAGCATAATCACTATTGACATCTATGACGATAAATTTTACCTTAGACACGATCCTGTAGGGATGCTGTCCTAGGTCGACATCCAGCTCAATTTGCCCCTTAGCATCAACTCGGTGGTTTGTGAAGCCCTCCAATCTGCCATCATACCTTTCGAGCTGCTCGTTTGAGAGACCCATCTCTTGGAATGTCTTATAGAACAGAATATCCTTGCAGGCCCCCGTGTCGACTAAGAGTCTGGTCGTCGTACATCCATCAATGAGTCCTGGGATGAAAAGAACTTGCTCTCTAGCCGCCATGTTAGTTGGTAGCTCGTGAGGATAGAAGTTGATCACCTCATCTCTAACGTGGCTCCTTGGCGGCACGTGTGGGGCTTTGTTGAGCTGAAAGATCTTATGCTTGATGGCTGTGTTGCTGGCTTGATCACCTCATCTCTCTAGTTCCTTTTAGCTTATTTTCATGAAAGTGTTAAAGATTGCTACTCTAGACTTTGATTTAGTCTTGAAATGCTTTTTAACCATTTTGGGTTTATTTTCCACCATTGATTTGGGGATTATTTTTACCAAAGACTCAAGCTTTAAGTTTAAATCAAATTGTCCACTTGATTGAATTCAAATTGATTTAGGTTTTATTATTCTTTTGATCTTCATGTTTTTCATAATTAAATTACTTGGACTTGATTTACGAAAAGTAATTAAATTGAAAATAATAGATTGAAATCCGGCCGCCTTACTGTACCAATCTTTGCAATAGTGATGAACCCTAGATTGAGATCAATTACTTTAGATATTTCTATTATGGCATAGATTAATGATTTTGTGAAAACTCAACCCATGAAATTATCTCTCTTTATTGTTAAATCTCGCTCCTTGTCTACTTGCTTAATTAGTTTAATTGTTAGTTTTGTTAGTCCAAAAACCAAAACCCCTCCCCCTTTTATTTGCTTTCGTTTACACTCAACAAATTACCTAAATCATCCAACAATTCCCTGTGGAATCGATCCCTTACTTGTGTACGCTATCACAACGACACTCGTACACTTGCGAGGTGTTTTTATTACAAGTGGGATTTTTAACCCATCAATAATCTCAGTTCGACTCACCGTTAGGGGAGTGAAAGCCTCAGGTACCTTTTCTGTTGCCCTGGTCCTGTTCTTACAGTTCTTGTTGTTTCCCCCGTTCTTGACTGAGTCCTTCTTGTCATCAGCGACCTCAGTCTTGGGGCCTTTCCCATTCTTCTTTTCTTTTCTCTCCTCGGCCAACTCTACGTTGTAGGCCTTTTCAAATAACTCTTGTCGAGTAGTGACCGTTCGAACTGTTAGCTCGTAATCCATGTCCGCCGAGGAAATTCCACTCCTGAAGCAATTGATCACCTCCCTGTCCATGAGGTCCTCCTCTATCTTGTCTACCATTTCTTTAAACTTGGTGTAGTAGCTCATTGAGCTTTCATTTTTTCCTTGCACCAGGTTGTTGAGATCGGTGACAATCATCTTCCGAGCTCCCGCAGTCGAGAAGCGATCTAAAAAATTTGTTCTCATATAAGTCTGGAGTCGAGATGCACCCTATTGCCACTACTGGAACCATGTAAGGGTTTGCTCCGCGAGTGTCTTTGATGAAGCGCTTGCACATCATGTCATCCTCATTGGAGACAAAGCACATGGTCGCTTCTAGGTTCTGTATATGGCTCTTAGCATTGGTCGCACCCGAATACTTCTCTAGGAGAGGCAATCTGAAACCGGGAGGAGGTCGACGGTCAATCAATTCCTTAGATAAGGGACGAAGAGCAAAATCTTTGTGCTCGATCTTTCCAGTATCAGCTTTCTTTTCAGCTTCCCATTGCTCGAACTTTCTCTTCCATAACAGCCATTTCCTAGCATCTGGGTTGTCATCCTTGGCTGGAGGGACGTCGTTGGATCTTTGCCTCTCACTCCTAGGGGGAGTCACTTGTCTGCTCCTTCTGTCTCGGTAAGAGGGCGACCTAACTGACTTAGTCGGCGACCTGCGCCTATCTTCCCTTATGGGCGACCTGCGCCTACCATTTCCGACTGGCGACCTGCGCCTGTCATCCCTTATAGGCGACCTTCACCCATTTCGGTCCCTGTGGGACTGAGACCTCTGCGTCCTTGCTGGAGATCTTCTTAAGCTCCGACTAGCTTCCAACCGTGTCCTCAGGTCGGACTGAGCCTCTTGCTCTCTGTTTCTGTGGAGACTGGCCCTCAGATCATCACTTGGGACATGGATAGGCGATTGAGGCCGAGCAACCATTCTTTGGTCAACATTCTATCCCACAGTCTCTTTTGGGCAAGCATTCCTAGCATGCTCCCTATTTGAAACCTGAGAGGGAGCCACCCTCTCTGACCTTCTATCCGCCTGTTCTGCCTCCTCCATTGCCAATAACTCGGCCAGAATCTGAGCTCGCTCCATCAGCATTTCTTTTCTGCTCAGAGGGTTGGATGAGGGACCTGCCCTATTTCCAACATTCGTTTGTCCAGTTGGACACTTTGGAGGAGGTGGAACTCCTTGCCCCTCCATAGGCCGCTTATATCTCCTCCCATCAGGCAATCCTCTGCCGTTAGCAACACTGTTAGAGCGAGTCGCTCTAGCATGATGGCGATTTGGAGGGGGAGGAGGCAAATTTGTGTTTCCAGCATTGGTATTGGGATTTCCAGCGTTTGCATTGGTGTTCGTGTTAGCGTTCCCTTCGTCGTGCCCGAGTGAGGCCTCAGATACATGTCCATCCGAAGTCACCATTGTTGTAGGTTGAGAAAACTTTCGAGGTCAAGCTTATGCACGATTCTCGGCAATGGAACCAAACTGATGCAGCAGGAAATGTGCTTATCAATCTTCCTCCACGTGGCGGGATCGATCACTTGGCTCCTCGACTGAAAACCAGAACCCATGACTAGCCGGATGTGTCTCCGACTTAGACCCTCGGGCGTGAGAATAAGTATTTGAATTGGAGAGCAAAAATGTATTGAATAAAGGTGATTCAGATAACAAAATTGTTGTTACCTTATAACCGTGGTAGTGATGAAGTATTTATAGTTGATGAGAGCGGTTATTTTTGGTGGGCTACATGAGCTCCGTGATTCTTGGGACAGTTACATGTCATGGGAACGTGTCCTGGATTGGCTCCTGAATTGTAGGGAACCGGTTATGGAAATATTTGAAACACGTGTGTCTGCATCAGTTAAGTCGACGCTTGTTTATCAGGTCAAGGTCGCCATTTGAGGATAGGTCGACTGGCTGGCAGTGAGCCGGATCGTGCAGAATTAGAATATGGATCGTTGAGTCGGACCAAGCTAGGTCGGGATCTTGGAGATCGGACAATGAGCTTAGGTCGACTGATCATGTTGTTGGGCCTTGGGCCTTATGGTGATTGGGCCGGACTCATTGAGAATGCGGAGATCACGGCTACCTATAATTGGGCTTTACTCGCTAGGCCCAACTCGACACTTTTGGTATGTTCAAACCTCTATCACTGCAATCCGTCCTTGAGAAGGACAAACTCAAAGAGAACGGTACAAAATATTCTGATTGGATCAGAAGTCTAAGAATTGTTCTAAGGCAAGAGAAGAAACTGTAGGTTCTTGACGAACCCATTCGACCTCAACCTGCTACTAATCTTTGCAAGTGCGGATAAGAATGCATATAAGAAACATGTTGATGATTCTAATGATGTTGCATGCCTTATGCTTGCCACCATGTGTAAGGCTCTTCGTAAGGACCTTGAACACATGGAAGTTGCTTTTGATCTGGCGCTTAAAGAAAATGTTTCAAGTGCAAGTTAGGCAAGAGAGGTATGATGTGGTGAAAACCCTGAATGCATGTAAGATGCAAGAGTGGCAGTCGGTTGGTGCTCATGTTCTTAAGATGAAAGGACATATTGAGCGTCTAGAAAGGCTTGGAAATCCTATGAGTTTGGAACTCGCTACGAATATGATATTGAATTCATTGTCTGAAAGTTATGGTCATTTCATTATGCACTATCACATGAGTAGCATGGATAAGAATCTGTTATAATTACATGCGATGCTTAACACTACAGAGAAGAATATCAAGAAGCCTGGAACGGTAAATGTGTTAATGGTTAACAAAGGTAAAGGTTTCAAAAGGGAAGGTAAAGGTAAAGCAATTTGTTGCTAAACCTAAGGCAAAAGTTGCCACATGCCGGAGAGGCAACACCCAAAGTGTCTCAAAAGGATGCGATTTGCTATCATTGCCAAGAAGTTGGTCATTGGAAGCGTAATTGCAAGGCTTATAAGGAAGGCCTAAAGGCGAAGAAGGGCAATGCGATTGCTACTGATTCAGGTATCTATGTGATAGATATTTTCCTTTCTATTTCTAGTTCATGGGTATTAGATACCGGATGTGGATCTCACATTTGTTTAAATGTGCAGGGACTAAGGAATAGGAAGCTACTCAAAGAAGGTGAAGTGGACCTACGTGTGGGGAATGGAGCAAGAGTTGCTGCATTAGCCGTAGGAACATATGATGTAACTTTACCTAGCGGACTAGTACTTGTTTTGAACAATTGTTATTACGTTTCGGATTTGAGTAGGAATATTATTTTTGTTTCTTGTTTGGATAATGAAGGATTTAGTTTTCTTATTGAGAATAAGAAATTTTCTATTTATTTAAATGATATGCTCTATTGTATTGCAAATTCATTTAATGGCCTTTATGTTCTTGATGTTGAGAAACAAAATGATGTTGAAGATATTTATCATGTAAACAAGAAATCTAAACCGAATGATGTGAACAACACGTTCATGTGGCTTTGCCGGCTTGGTCATATAAATGAGAAACGCATATCTAAACTCCATAAGGATGGACTTTTAGACTCACATGATTATGAATCATATGAGGTATGCGAATCTTGTTTATTGGGAAAAATGACCAAACCACCCTACACTAAGAGTAGTGAAAGGGCTAGTGACTTATTGGCCCTAATACATACCAATGTGTGTGGACCAATGAACAGCATTGCTAGGGGAGGATTTCGGTATTTCATCACATTCACTGATGAATTATCTAGATATGGCTATGTCTATCTGATGAAGTCCAAAAGTGAATCATTTGAGATGTTTAGGACATTTCAAAATGAAGTATAAAATCAACATGGCAAACTATTAAAGCACTTCGATCCGATCGTGGTGGTGAATATTTGAGCCAAGAGTTTGACAATCATCTCAAAAACTGTGGAATTGTTTCAGAGCTGACTCCACCCAGAACAACACAATGGAATGGTGTGTTCGAAAGGAGGAATAGAACCTTGTTAGACATGATTCGTTCGATGATGAGTCAAGTCGACCTTCCTATTTCCTTTTGGGGACATGCATTAGAGATTCCTGCGTTCACACTGAACAGAGTCCCTACTAAATCGGCTCCTAAAACCCCACATGAGATGTGGCATGGAAGAAAATCTAGTTTGTCTTTCATGAAGATTTGGGGTTGCGAAGCTTATGTAAAGAGGCTTGTCTCTGATAAGTTATCACCTAAATCTGATAAAGTTATTTTCGTTGGTTATCCTAAGGAAACCAAAGGATATTACTTTTACAACCGCAGTGAGAACAAAGTGTTTGTTGCTCAATATGGTACTTTTCTTGAGAAACAATTTCTCAATAAAGCATCTAGCGGGAGTAAAATTGATCTTGAAGAAATTCAAAAACCCGAAAATAACATGGAACCATTAGTAGAGACGGAACCAAGTTCACAAGAAATTGTAGAACCAGTTCAAGATCCACAAGTACATCGTAGATCGGATAGAGTACGATCCGAACCCGAGAGATATGGATTTTTCATTTCGGAAAGTAATGAAGTGGAAGTCATTGAGAATGACGAACCTACTTCCTATCAAGAGGCGATGTCCACTCCTGATTCGGATAAATGGTTAGAAGCCATGGAATCCGAATTACAATCCATGTCGGATAATCAAGTTTGGAACTTGATTGAGCCACCTGAAGGTGTAAAAACCATAGGGTGCAAGTGGGTCTTCAAGAAGAAGACTGACATGGATGGGAAGGTGCATACTTACAAGGCTAGTCTTATAGCAAAGGGATATAGGCAAATTCATGGTGTAGACTATGATGAAACCTTTTCTCCTGTTGCAATGCTTAAGTTTGTTAGAATTTTAATTGCCATAGCTGCATATTACGACTATGAGATATGACAAATGGATGTCAGAACAAATTTTCTAAATGGGAAGTTACTTGAGGATGTGTATATGACACAACTAGGAAGGTTTTATCGATCCAAGAAATTCTAATAAAGTGTGCAAGTTGCAAAGATCCATATATGGGTTGAAGCAAGCTTCTAGGAGTTGGAATCTTCGTTTTGGCGAAAAGATCAAAGAGTTTGGTTTTGTCAAGAAGGAAGATGAATCTTGTGTATACATGACATTCAGTGGGAGCGTAGTATTATTTCTATTATTGGATGTCGATGATATCTTACTAATTGGAAATGGCATTCCGCACTTGATCGTCAAATCTTGGTTAAGGAAACGTTTCTCAATGAAAGATATGGGTGAAGCTACTTACATCCTTGGCATAAAGATCTATAGAGATAGATCTAAAAGGATAATTGGTTTGAGTCAAAGTACTTACATAGACAAGGTTCTTAGAAGATTCAAGATGGAAATTCTAAGAGTGGTAACTTGCCAATATGTCATAGTGTTACTCTTAGCAAGACTCAGTATCCTAAGACAACCGGTGAACGAAAGAGGATGAATGAGGTTCCATACGCTTTGGATATTAGATCTATCATGTATGCCATGATATGTACTAGACCCGACGTCTCGTATGCTCTAAGCATGACGAGTCGATACCAATCTGATCCTGGTAAGAACCATTGGATGGCAGTTAAGACGATCCTTAAGTACTTAAGAAGGACTAAGGATGCGTTCTTGGAATTTCGAGAGATTGAATATGATCTTGTTGTAAGAGGTTACACGTATGCAAGCTTCCAAACCGACAAAGATGATTTCCGATCACGGTCGGGATTTGTGTTAATGCTTAATGGAGGTGCGATATGTTGGAAGAGTTCCAAGCTATTTTTGTACTATTGTCGATTCTACAACTAAGGCCGATATATAGCGGCATCCGATGCGGCTAAGGAGGTTTGGATCAAAAATTTCATTAGTGATCCGGGAAGTCGTTCCAAGTATGAATAATCCGGTGGAACTTTATTGTGACAATAATGGTGCCATTGCGCAAGTAAAGGAACCAAGGTCACATCAGCAATCCAAACACATACTTAGACGTTTCCCCCTCATTCAAGAATTCATGGAAAGAGGAGACGTTAAGAAATGCAAAATATCAACCGATGATAACATAGGGGATCCGCTTACAAAGCCCTCACACAAGCAAAGCATGATGGTTATGTTAGGTCCATGGGTATTTGATACATAACAGATGGAGCCTAGTGCAAGTGAGAGATTGTTGGTGTAATGCCCTAGGCGTTTAGTTATGTTTGACTTATAACTTAATATTGTTATGTAATCATCTTTACCGTTTATTATAGAGTATGTTTATTTGGTTTATTATATGTTTTGCATGTTTAATATAATAACATGTGTCCCTAGTTATTATGAATAACTAGTATAAGTTGGTAATGCATAATCATAGAGATGATTATATGCATGGGGATGCACATTACACTTATGAGTACTTGCTAGAGAACAAGTACTGGACATCCTATCAATAAGATTTATGACTTGGTCTATGGTCATATATGTCATGATTAAATTTCATGATAGTCGTGTCATTGAATCCTTTGTACATAAGATTATCATCATCTTCCACATGATGAGCGTTGTGTTTGATGTAGTCTAACACTATCTTTAATAGGATGGCAATAAGGGCTATATTGGCACGATTGTATTCTTGTAGGGAAGAATGATAAGTTAAGATGGGATTTGTCCCTCTCGTTGAGAGAGATGTATGCTTGGGCCTCGATGAATAGTATTGATAAAATGTGTGAGCCCACACTCAAGAGATTTGATAGAGATCGAAACGCGCTTGGATTATCAACATCTCGGACTTGAGAAAACATTGAACAATATGAGTTGAAATGGATCATGACTCATATTCAATTTGACATCGTGAATGACAAAGGGATTGTGACATTTGATCTATCAAGGAATCAAGCTTTGATGTTATATTAATTGGATGAATATAATGGTTTTAGGAAACCGCCTTATGTCTTGTGAGGATCGATGTTTTGACTCACTTACCAACATAAATATAATTCCTAAAGGGTCACACACCCAAAGAATGAATTGGAAAATGGCTTAATATGTGAAATTGGAGTTACAGCTTTGCGACTCGTGCTTACTTAGTACACAAACTTCGTGATCTTAATGTGATCTGACTGCATGGAAAAAAGGGAATGACTCGTGAAGAACAATTGTGCGTGCAGGGTTAGGAGCGACTCGTGCTCTCGGGCATGAGTCGTGCCTTAGATCGGCACGAGTGCAATTTTAAGCCACGGCTCGTACACCACTATTTGTTTTTGGGTGAAGCATGACTCGTGTGCCCTCCCGGCCTGAGTGGAGTGCCTGCACGACTTTAATTTAGTCAGTGCGCGTTTGCTTTCTATTGAATAAGTTTACGGCTTGGACAAGGATTCTCCACACTAAGTGTTAGGTATTTATAATTGGTATAAATATAACCCTTCTCCTCGGCATTATAAACAAGGTTTTTTAGGGTTTATTGAAACACTAAAATATTGATTTTTGATTGAGAATCAAAGATCAAAACCATCCCCGAATCAATTCCATATTTTTCCATTGATTGTTGAATATCGATTCAACAATTCGGGGATCATCTAGCAATCCTACAAGGAAGACCAAGGAGAAAATCAAGGTTCGTCAACGGTTTTAAGGATTCAATTGTCGGATTCGCTTTAGGACACCAAAATAGCTATTAAGGTATGTAAAATCTATTTCATGATTTTATCTATTCATGTTAGACGGATTCAAGGCTAGGGTTTGTGTGGTTTTATAAAGTTCTTCCCTTTAGCTGCGTTTGTAACCCCACAGCCCAGCCAACGGTTGCCACCTCCCCATGTGGATACCCCGACTCGGAACCCTAGCTCGTGCCCACAGGCGGGGACGGTCCCCCTAGCTTGTAAAAGTCACATAAATTTAAAAACTTGTGCCCCCTTGAAAATACACCAACTCACTTTCACAAGCCAAGATACAATGACGCCTTCTCCACTTGGAGATAGGATTACAAAACCAAATTTATAAAAACAATAACTTTGATTTAATTACAACGTAAACATAAATATAAGAGTTTTACAAAAATCCAAACTATACACGAAGCTTCCCCCCGAAAGAGTAGTATCGAATGATACTCCCGACCACCACTTTAACCACTATCACATTACCACTGACAAATCCCGAAAAGAAAGTAGTCCAAACTCCTTCCTTGGCCTGTTTCGGCGGTCGGGCCTTTGTCTGTTGCCCGATCTAAAATAGTAAAGGGAGAAGGGTGAGAATAAATCTCGAAGCTTAAGCTATTATGATGCAACAAGATGCCCACATAAGATGCATCACATAACAAGTGTATACATAACACACGCTTGTGGAAAGCGGTAAACACATTATGTTACCTCAATTTACACTTTCCCGTCTTGAACAATATGTCGTAAATCTGACGTGGTAGTAATAACTCCTACTCTTTTGTAGCAGCGCTTAGGCATATTCACATCTTATAAGACTTATTTTTCAGATAACCAGTATAAGATTACTCGCTATATGTAAATGTTTTTGGCTAGATACGAAGCTATCACCCCAATTGTGGCCACAAAAGGGGACGGAGTCACATGTATAATATAATTCGATCACCTTATGGAAGAATTTCCCATAATTGATTGAATTCCATTATATCCTAAACATTAGCTACGATAAACACATTGTGACGAAACACGTAAATAGATACTTGAAAATAAATCCTTGACAATCGGGATATCAATCCGACAACATGGTAATATTACTCATGTTCGAACCATGCGACAAATAGTGCAACTTATGATCTCATACACTATTGAACAAATAAATCATGAATATGTAACCAAACATTGGCACTTGATATAGCACAAATAAGTCTTACATGTTCATATACAGCATTTTTTAACTTAGTGAAAGGTATAATATCAATTAAGCAAGTTTTATTCAACTTTGGTTAAGTTTCCCATCTTGCCTCGACCATTTTCAAGACAATATTTAAGAACCTTCCCAATATCATTTTGGACAAGTTAGAATCTTATTGGATAGCTATCATATATTTGTATGTTAGGATTAGAGTCGAATTGTTTTAAAATATGTATTATATAGTTAGGCTTTAATTGCTTTGAAAATGTACCTCGAAAGCAGGCGAGGCACGACTGCGTGCCCCACATCCACCCGACTCGTGCCCCAAGGTAGCACGAGTCCAATTTTTCTCACAACTCGTATCACGAGTAGATTTATACAGAGGCACGACTCATGACATAGAGGCCACGACTTCGTGCCCCACTCAATGCGGAACCGAACTAAGCTTAAACATCGGGAAAACTTGAAACTTAACATTTTTCTTACCCTTTTCACCTCAAAACTGACAACACATACCCCAAGCTTCCATTCAGCGCTCATACAAAAGTCATTTCCAACCGTTCTAAACTCAAGAAAAATGTTTCCAAAATTCCAATCAACATTTATACTTTCCAAAATCCTTTCACCACTAAGCTAGTACCCTGTCCATCGCTCGTCATGCGGACTCATCAAAAGAAAGCCATTTTAGTCCATTCCAAACCCAAGTAAAATGTCCAAAAAATTGACATGCAACATTTATATATCATCAAATTCAACACGAAACCTCAAATGAACATGATTAGAAGGAAAGAACATAATAACTTACAAAAAATAATACGAAAGTGCAAAAATTTTATTCGAATAGAAATGCTCCCCTCGGCTTCCTCAACAATTGAAGACGCAGGACGGATGATGCTTAAAAACGGACAAGGGGAAATAGATTTATAGGAATTTTTTTTTTTGGAATGAAAGAACCTAATTTGCTTTTTTTCTTGGAATAGAGAGAGAAGGAGCCGGGAAAGAAAATGTTGCTAGATGATTGATTTTATCAAATGAAGCTTCTCTACTAAAGCAGAAAGGATAAACATTGAAGACTTCCACTTAAGCTCCTCCAAGGTTTTAGTTGATACAATTAAACTTCTCAAGCTTTAATTGCTACATAACACCTCAACTTTTTTTATAAGTTTCCTAAATTAAATTTTTTCCAATATTATTAATTTATTACACCATTCCTATTTATTCATTTAGACTTTAAATAATTATAGTTAGTTTTATTAACATATTTTAATATGCCAAAATAAATTATCAACAAATGAACTATCACCAGAATAATCACAATTAAAGTGCAAAGCATAAAATGAAATGAAACGCATGACACAATCACGTGCTCAGAAATTAGTGCCTAGGTTTAGGGTTGTGACACCCTAGCCCACTGAAGCACCACCACCATTAATTTGCCTCCCTTGCTTTTGCTACTTCTGTTTTTCGGTGAGTTTCTTGTTCTTCCTCTCTTCCTTCGTTTAGATTTAATGACGTTCTCTCTCTTCTCCCTCACGACAAAATCCTTAGATAAATGGGGAGAATTGCATTTTGGATTGATTGTAAGTTTGTGCATAATTTCCAATTTCAATAATGGTCAATTTAATTGTTTCTCGATCCTTAAATGATATATACCCACTTACCCATTTGTTCAATTTGCTAAATTTTCTATTTCATCTGGAAAATGGGGAGGGGCATTTACATTTGTGCGTGTATGGGCAAATTTTGTGGAAATGGGGATGGGGGGGAGGAGGGGGTGTTGGTCTGTGTGCAAGATGATATATTTATTTAAGAAATACAACAACAAGAGAGTACTGCCAGGGAGATTTCAATAGTTAGGATCCATATGAACACTCATCCCCTTACTTTTTCCATTCTTCTTTTCATGTTTAAATTTGATTTCCCATTAAATAGGCTAACGAATCTTAAATTTATTTAACAGGTGTTAATTTTTTCTTA